>NW_024121388.1:0-52114 GCF_016745375.1 Pimephales promelas | reverse complement strand
GCGACCTCACGCAAGCCGAAGTCTCCCACCAGGTGGCAGTCGCTGAGGCTAAGCTCGCGTAAAGCGGAGCAGCGCAGTGCTAGCTGTCTCAGGGACTCGTCTGTTATGCGGCTGCAGCGACGCAGGTAAAGGTGTGTGAGATGCGGACAGTGAAATGCGATGGTCCTCAAGCCTTCATCCTCCAGTGAGACACAGTCCGTCATGTCCAGGTGTCTCAGGCCGATCTGCTGTCCGTGAAGAGGAGTGAGCTGGAGGCACGTCTCCTCTGTCAGGCTGATGCACGTCACTTTAGGGCAGCCTGCGGGGAAGGCAGGGAATATTATCGTTATTATGGTTTATAAAGTTCAGGGAACGTTGAAAGTCAAAATTTTCACGGGAACAGGTTATTAAACCAACCAAATGATTTCTAAACCATTTTATATAGTTGAAATAGTTGCCAAGTTCCCCTTTAAGACTGGCTTTTCACATAACAGTACAGGGCTGCATTGGGATTGAGTCCCGCGGGACCCAACACAAATCTCGCGGGAGCAGGCGGTTTGAACTTTGCTGCGGACGGGAATGGGCGGCTAAAAAAAAAACCTGCGGGATCGGGAGGTAGCCTAGCGACATGATGGAGATGTCAATAAATGATGTGGAAAAGAACCTCAAACAAGGTATTTACAGCACAAAACCTAAGCAAGGCAAGTCTGACATTTATGTGTGTTTTGTCTTTCTGTGTTCTCCGAGGCTAGCTGCTTTCAGACATGCTTTCTGCACCTTTACTCCTGGACCAATCATAAAGCCTATGACGGAATACTTCAATAGCTAAAATCAAAGTACTTGAAGTCTAAAGAAATGCGCGGTAGCCTGCGCGTTTTAGATGTCCCCGATAGCCTAGCCAGGCTACTATTCATCTTCCTGATCAGTGCGCCAGACTACATGCAGGCCAGGGAAACATAACAAACAACCCCATGAATCTCTTCAACAATAGCAATACAAATACGTGTTTTTTCCTGCGGGATGGGAGAAGACACAAAATCAATCTCTATAATTGTGCGGGATTAAATTCTCAGAGTTTTACAGGAGCGGGCGGGCGCGCCATGCCACTTCTAGGACAACTCTAGGTATCGCTCACCGGACGCGCACATTCTAATCGCGTGAGCTCAATTTTGAATCAACTCGTGGTAGAAGAGCTGCATGATGTGTGGGTTTTAATTTGATTTATTATTTATTTTTTATGTTGATTTGAATAATAGCTGATGTTTGAACATTAATCGAGTAAAAGTGTCTGTTATTTTGTTGTAACGTTATCTGTTGTATAGGCAACTGTCACAAAATACAATAGTATTTATTTAGCTAGCGTTTCGCTAACCCGTGTGAAAACATCACAGGTTGAAGGCATGTACATTAATGACGATTTGAGACAAGTAAATGTAATTTGATTATAAAACTATGCAAATAGGCGCTCTGTGGCGCGGCAGGGTTTTGAACAAGGTCCTGAGCCGTAGCTGGGCGCCGCGGACAGACGCCGAATGCCGCCGCCGGTGTGTGTACACTCATAGAGAATAAAGTGTTCGAATTTTAAAGACATGGCGCTGCACAACGCGGCGGCGTGCTTCTCGTCCGGTGTGCGACCCCCTTAACTCATACGTTGCGGGCGATAATGGTCAGATATTCGGCGGGTGGGAGCGGGATGGAGAAAACAGTCCCGCGCAGGGCTCTACATCACAGATTTAAAGAGTGCTAATATACAATCACTAGTACTAGAGGCAGGCTCCAAAAGAGAGTCAATCGCATGTTAATATGCCCAACTTTACAGCAGAAAAAAAAATATGTTTATTGTTTACAGACTGGAACAAAAAGTGGTTTTGGTCTATATAGCTAATTTTGCACATCATTACAACTGTGAGGGCAACATGACATCATGACTTTTGCGTAAACATACACACCACTTTCGAGTCAGGTGGCGTGTTATCTCTACGCATTTTGAGCTATCGCTATCTGCGTGTATCCGCGTGTATGCCTACGCCATTAACGTCTGCGTCATTCCGCGTGTCTTTACACGCAGTCAAATCTCCAGTCATAAATGCCATTAACCCCAGTGACGGTTAGGTTTAGGGACGGGGTTGAGGTAAGTCATATATTTATATAACGTTAAGTCAACGGCGTTCATAAACACGCTGAAAGGCGATTATGCGTCTTGATAGCACGAATTGGCGTGGCATACACACGCTACTTCATGAGATCAGTCTGGTGAGGGGGTGAATTTTTTTTTTTATAACTCATCCGTTTAAATTATATTAAGCCTTGAAGTTGTGCATACTTAAGGGCGTGGCCACTTGAGTGACAGGTGGATTGCCGGATTGCCTGCTGTCTGTTAGCGTCACGTCAGCTAATCCGCCTCTTTAGCCATTTTCGTTTATCCAGGAATGACGCGCGGCCAAGATGGCGATGGCCGGCTCCGCCCACTTTTGGCTTCGAAAATGCTCTTCAGAAACCTTTGGGTGATGTCATGGACACTACGGCCATGTTGTTTTTTTAAATCTATGGTTGTACATTTTTCTCTATTTTAAGCTCTGTTTTTTAATGAAACAAGCATGGATGAATGGTTCACAACAAGATCAAAAATATGCATTTTTTAGAGAATAGAATTTCCATTTCATGTCGACTTTAAAGCCATACATTAAATACTTAAATTGTTGATAAGGTGTTAAAGGGTATATGTAACCTAGTTATTTGCCATTTGCTAGAGATTTCTTGGCAACTGCTAATGATTTGCGAGGGTGAGTTAGTTATTATAGTAAATGAGTACAAATTATAGCAATATAAGCTATGTTTTGTCCCTATAACTATTCTGACCTTTTTAGACAAGGGGACATTAGTCTTATTATAACTTCCTGTCTAATATAGAAATAAAAAAACAGGCCATTTCTTGATATTAAAGATGTCAACGTGAAACTACTTAGAATTACTAAAATCTACATCAGGTTTTCAGATCGAGGTGAATGAATGAAATAAAGGCCAGAGAAAATAATAGAGAAATAAAATCCAGAAACCTCATATGGAACCAAAACCAGGTAGTATCTGTTTTTGCTCCTATTGCAGTTTTACTACCTGCTTTTAGAAGTAAATGTAACCACAAGAAATTTGGGATACTTTTTGCAACAAAGGGCGTATTACTTGTGGAGAGCAGAACGCATGCTGTGCCCTCTGCATGATGAATAACTGTGTGGGACTCGTACAATGAACTCAGCAGACGGACTCTTACACTTTGGTTGAGGTTAGCAGTCCATCTTTCAAACCGAGCAGACCTCACCTTCCCCCAGAGAAACACTGAGAGACTGGCAGTGATTCCTACATCCCATAATCTTTTCCCCAGCCTTCCCAGAAAAACATCACCACTATGAATTACTCCCTGAATAAATCCACAACCAAACATGCTATTCTGATGCATAATGTCGGCTAATCCATCACAAAAGCTCTTAAAAATAATCAAGACTTGATATGTTTTATTTGTTGACCAGGTCTCACGCATTATGGATGTGCCACAGCCCACCTGTGACACTTAACGTTACATTTACCTCAAGAAAGATATTCAATGTCCATAAACTCATTAGTAAGCTAGAAAAAAAAAATATATATATATATATATAACTTATATAATATATATATATATATATATAAGGAGAATAGCATTTGGATAAATATATGCATTGTATCACATTTTCATTATATTTTTTTAGGGATGCTCGGATATGAAACTTTTGGCCGATAACTGATCATTTTTAATATTTGAAGGCTGATAACTGATATATTGACTGATAAATCTAAATCCAGATTTTTATATAATCTTTGAGAGCCTGATTACAAAAACAAGTCTCACCATTAAAAGCCATGTCACAATTATAATGATGCACTTATTATAATTTAATGTAGCTTATATGACAGACTTATGCTGCACATGTTGCACTGAACTATATTTTCCTTTTTGAAGTGATTTCAATCATATTTCAAGGCAAGCAACTCAAAATCATCATGTTGATGATATCTATGCTAGATATTTTTCTGGGCTCGGCGACGCGGCTGCGAGGCGTCTGCGAGCGTCTTCGCTGCGTTGTTGGCTCTTTCATACTAACAGATTGGCAAGCGTGCATCGCCCGCTAATCCCCCGCGATTTGCACGCGATAACAACCTGACCTGTCGGCGAGCTCAACGATTTGCAAATCAGGCTTAAATCGGACTTAAAATCAGGTAGTGTGAACTAGGCTTAAGGCACACCTGTGCAATAATCAAACTGTCTAGTCAGCATCTTGATGTGCATTCCTGTGAGGTTGTTGGATGATCTCGGCAAAGGAGAAGTGCTCACTAACACCGATTTAGACAGATTTGTGAACAATATTTGAGAAAAATAGGTCTTTTGTGTACATAGAAAAAGTCTTCGATTTTTGAGTTGATTAAAGTGTAGATCAAAGTGTTGCGTTTATAATTTTGTTCAGTGTATATATATATATATATATATATATATATGCATATGTATTAGAGCCCGACCGATAAAGGATTTTGAAGGCCGATACCGATAGAAATATTTTTTGGTTTTAAAATCTGATATGCCGATATATCGGCCGATATTTAAAAAAAAATTATTTCAGAAAGGCGCAACAAAACATTAACAGATTTCCCTAACATTAGTTATTTGTAGTTATTTATGAGTTTTAACCAAAATAATATGATAATGCCTTTTTTAAAAAGAAACTTTCTAAAAGTTTCTTTTGTCACAACAGAACAGACTGATGATAATAGCATTAGCTAGCTTAATGGTTAGCTAGTCTATGATAGAACCATAATTTAGCAATGGATACGTCATACTGCAAATTGTAAAACATACATTTTCAATATAACAGGCCGAGGAAACTTCCGCCGGCCACAAATTTTGTCCTGCTTATTTGAGTTTAGAGAACTGATGGGGATGTTCTTTTAATTGTTATTCAAGCAATGTATGTATCGTGACCAACTCAACGAGTGTTGCCAACAGGAATGGTGTAGAGTGCCCTCTGGTGGACAAACTACACAACACTCATGACATGGTTCAAGCGTGTTTCGTCCGTTTTTATTTTATTGTTGAAATATTCATTTATCGGCCATTATAACTGCCGATACCGATAGTTTGGAAAATGTCTAATATCGGCCTGCCGATATATCGGTCTGGCTCTAATATGTGTATATATAATATGTGTCAACACTTTTTACAAAGTAATAAGAAATTGAAATACTGAAGGTGGAGGTTTAGTTGTTTCATCATAAATAATTGTCACAATGTAAAAATGTTTCTAAAACCACCTTCATTCTCTTGTAAAATGTAATTTCTCATTTTCTCTTTTAAATTGGAGTAAATGTTTATTTGATCACATGTTCTTGACAGGTTTCATGAGATTCACCCAATGGCATCAACATTTTACCTGATACGTCTAAATGCTCCAGATTGGGACACTTGGACACCACATCAAACACCGCGTGATTGGACACATTATAGCAGCCTGCGACCTCCAAACACCTCAGTTCGGGACAGCACCGGGCCATCACACGCAGCCCGCGGTCCGACAGCCTCCGACAGCCACTGGCCACCACCGTCTCCAGCGTCAGACACACGCTGGGAGTGTCCTGACACAACCGATGGGTGAGCACCTTCAGGGCCCGGTCCGCGTTCAGCGACTCTCCGGTCAAACGAATGCAGCTCCAGAGCCGTGGGTCCCAGGACAGGTTATACCAGCGGCGGCACACTCGAGCGCAGCGGCACAGGTGAGGCGTGGACAGGTAAGACAAGACGTGGAGTAAAACGGGGTCGGGGAGGATGTCAATGAGGGCGGTGTGAGGGGCTTTTGAAGGCCGTAAGCGAGTGCCTGGAGGCGGGTGAACCATAGCCACAGTTTCCCCCGGGATGGGAAAGGAGGTGGAGGACGTTTCATGGCCGTTTGGGACTGTTTGAGGGGAGACGCGGGAAGGGTTTGGGCTCAGAATGAGGGCCGGACTGGGAGTACTCAGCGTTCTCATGCTAAGGTCTGAATCTGGAACAGAAGAGAGATGCATAGAATTACACAAAGGAAAGAAAGAACAACCGTAACACTTTACATTAAGGTTCATTGGTTAAAGGGTTAGTTGGGTATTTTACACTTAAAGCCGTGTTTT
The DNA here is from genome assembly GCF_016745375.1 of Pimephales promelas. The sequence continues at coordinate 45,952 of NW_024121388.1, read as the reverse complement.
AAGATTGTTTCTGATGAAATAGAACGGTTACGATTGAAATTTGGACAATTTTAAATAAAATAAAATAATCAATGATGAAAAGCCTAACATTAACAAAGATTAATAAATACTGTAACAAATTTATTTGCTCATTGTTAGTTCATGTTAGTAAATACATTAACTAATGTTAACTAATGAACCTTATTGTAAAGTGTAAACCCTAACGGTCAAAATAATTAATTGGTTTGAGTAGGACAAACTTAAATTCAATGAATTAGTTCAGTCAAATTAATTTTTATGAGTATTTAGCACTTTCTTTTTCTTTCAAGTTCACAGAACTGATATATTTTAAGTTAACTGAACTGTTTCATTGTTTTGAGTTTTATGAAATTATTTGTTTTAATTTAGACGAACTTAAGTTTAACTGAAACGGCTGGGATATCTATTTCCCAGCATGCTTTGCCAATGGCACAATGCTAAATGCTAAAATTAAGTGCAATATAATGTTTGTTTTTTTTTGTGTACGATTAATGTTAAGTGTGAGATTTAGTAGTGTTTTGTTTTGTTGTGCTAATTTAGAAGAATTTTTGTGCTTGTAAGTGCTTATAACATACTGTTTCTAATATGTTAGCATTTACTATGTCAGCAGATTAGCTTTTAAAGCTAACTAAGTTTATACTAAATGTAATTTGAGTTCTGCCAACTTATTCGGGTTTACAGTGTACTTCATAGATTTAAGTTATAGTAACTAATTAGTACTATTAACTTTATTTACCCAAGTTATAGTAACTAATTACTATTAACTTTATTTACCCAAGTTATCTTAACAATAAGTTATTGAGTTACTTGGAAACAAATCAAATATTTTTTTATGCTTAAATTGTTTGAGTTAATAAACTTAAATTATTTAAGGCAATCGGTTTCCTCAAACGGTTTGAGTTGAACTAACTCATCAGGTTTTACAGTGTACCAAAACGTCCTCAATTATTTCAACTAGACATCAATGAGATTAAGTGGAGCGTCCAGTGACCTTTAAACAAAGCAGCTTCACTGTAATAAACAGGAAATATGAGACAAATTTAAATTCTGCTGTAAAGCAGCTCTAAAAAGAGTCATTCAGAATAGATCAATTCAATGATGATTCAGTTCAAGTTCATCAATTATGAATTAATGTTCAATTCAGCCTTAAGCGGGTCTACAGAAGACAAGAGTCTCCTCTTAAGTCGGTTCAATGTTGATTCAGTTCAGTTCAATAACAGTGAATTTAAAATAAGAGTCAATTATGAAACAAAGTCTAAAGAAAACATGTATCATTATCAGTTCAAGTTTTGTTCTCATTCAGAGTCAGAGCAGCCAAATCGATGATATTACTGAACGATATTAGCAGTTAAAACGATGATATTAAGCGTCTTTTAAACCTAAGGAGAATCCAGGCTCATTTTTTAAAATAAAATTTGAACATGTGATTTTACTATAATATGGAAAGCAAACCTGATTCCCATTTGGAGAGAATCTGATATCAAGAAGCACAAAGGACCTCAAATATGGAAGCCATCAGTTGTTTTAAGAAACACGTTTAGCACAAATGGTGTTAACTCATCCGCCACTCTTGGGCTCTTTGTTCTCAAGACTGCAGAGATGTGTTTCTGATATCTTGTTATTGGACGCTGATAAAAGTGCTTGCCATGGTTGAGACTCCGTTAATGGCGAAGCTTTTATTCTTCGCAGATGGTTCACTGATTTAGATGAAGTTTGGGTGGTACAGTAGATCGTTTCTCTGCTAGATCTCATCAAAACAGTGGCTTACCCCTGTAAGACTCCTCTGTTTTTGTTTTCTATTTGACACACACGCTGGCTCGTAACGGGCTAAAATGTTTAGCTCCAAACTTTTAAGATTTGTTTTAGTAGCTTGACCAAGCAAGACACTACCAACACCAAGGTTTGAAACACATAGAGTGAATGTGCTGCAAGTGTCTGCAAGATTTAATATATCCCACAATGCAATCTTCCATTTCCAACTTCTTAACTTGGATTGTCAAGAATTCAGGTTGTATACTTTCCATACATAATACGTTTTTACTTATAAGTTGCTAAAAATGATCATTGTTTGGCAAATTTTCATGATAAAATCCAATCATTTCTATAAGGCTTCACATGATTGAGAATTAACGTTGGTGACAAAATATTTACCCACGCAGACTTTGCAAGTTGTTTTATTCCACTCGGTTTTGAAGAACGCAATTATACGAATAGAAAAAGAAAATATATTACATAAACTGACTTTGATTCCAATTTTTCTCTTTATGTCAGTGTGTTGATAAACAGTTTTACTCTCTGGATTTCTGTTTAGGAAACGGGGTCATAAGCCAGTCATAAACTGAAAGATAATGAGGAGAAATATTAAGGGGAAAAACAGTTTATAATAAGCTCTTGTCTTCCCTTCCTCTCTATTTCATGTGCTTGTCAAGCCTCCTCCACAAAAATGAGCGCAAAGGAACGAGAGCAAAACATTTCCAAATGGATTCCCATCCCTAAGCTCTCGATTAATCGCTCTTTGCTAAGCTTCACACTGAGGAAGTGAGGGTTTATGTGCAACGGTGCTTTCTGTACAGGAAACTTTCTTTAGTAAGGAACTTGGGCGGCTCAGATGCCAGTGACATGATGGATCAGCTTAGGCAGAATTTTCCTCTGCAAGCCACTTCTTGCATGCAGGTTTGCATTTTTAAAACGCTACATTAACAGTCCTCTGTGTATATTTTTCATTCCAGATGAAGCACGGCAAGAATAATTGAATATACACTATGTGGCCGCAAGTATGTGGACAACCCCGTTTGGCTATTTCAGCTACGTCGATTACCAACAGGTGCATAAAATCTCCTTACACAAACATTTACCAAAATCAGTGACCATCAATGCAGGAAGCCACCAGCTACCATGGTTTACTTTATAAAATAGCAGCAACAGAAATATGATGAAAGAAACTAGTGTTCAAATATACCTCAAAGCATGCAGCCATTATTGGGGCTCAAGCCCCAATTCACATTCATATAAATATAAAGGTATTTATACTTTTTTATATATACCATTCACATTCATATAAAGGTATTGTGTTTAAAGAGTAACTAAACACCAAACCAACTTTTTTTAGTTAATGATCTGTAAGAATGGATCTATTAATACCATTATTATTAATACTATTAAAACTATTATTAATACCAGTCATTGATTCGAGTAACTTTTTTGACATTTGTTTATAAAGTGTTTTATTTCTACAATATATGGTGTAAAAACGTCTTAGTGCTGCCCTCTTCAGGTTGAACGGCTACACAGGTTTCAGCTCACCCTTGGCAGTATAAAAACCATCTTGTGTCGTCAAAACCACTGTAGGGAGTCAGGAATTGGAATTGTGAGTATTGAAAACGATCAGGATAGAGTGTTTAACCATCTATTTTCGTCCACTTTATCTCCGCTGGGGTGTGCCCACTTTTTCAGCATTTTCAAATATTGCCAGTGGGTGGAGTCAGGCTCTGACCAGGGGTTTAGTTTACCCTTTAAATTAGCAAGCATGTAACCAATTAGATCATAGATTGGATCAAAAGACAATTTACTTTTAATTTTAAGGAAATGTTTTAAAGCTTTTTAACTGTTATAAAGTTTTTCGTGAAAGTTGGTTTTTGGAATAATCTCCAAACTTTAACGATTGACAGTGGTGGTCCTAGAGGCAAAGTTGCTCAGAATGAGGAGCTTGACCATGTGGTACGAGTGTCTCGCCAATGTGCGAAAAATTAAATGATATAGAATCCGTTACGCACGTGAAAAACGCGAAGGCGCCCCCTGGTGACAGGTTATTTATTAGGGCCTGGGCACCGATGGTGAAATGAATCGCTTTTTAGAGGGCCTAAACATGCTCAAACTCTTGCACATGCTTCAGAAGTGGTGAAAATTTACGTATGATATGTCTTTCAAAATTGGGGCAAATTATTTAAATTATTGCCCCCACATTTTGCCCCGGCTCTACGTTTCACGTACAGGTATGAAATTTGGTACATACACGTAATGACCCAATACCTACAAAAAAGTCTCTTGGAGCATAGCCCTAAACACAACAGGAAGTCAGCTATTTTGAACATTTTTCGTAATTTTCTGATGTTGTACTTTAACAAACTCCTCCTACAGTTTTGATCTGATCCTCTTCAAGTTTGGTGAGTGTAATCTTATGGCCTTTGCGACGTTAAATTGCGAAGATCTTGAGTTTTCGTCGAAGGGTGTGCCCTAGGCGGCCTGACAAATGTACACCCAATTTCAGCCTTTTGGGGATTTGTGCATGAATGTGTCATGTAGTTCAATATTGCTTGCAGTTCCGATGTTGCTAGGCAACCACAGACAGCCTGCAGTAACTCAGGCATACAGTGTCCGATCTGCCCCAAACTTTACATGTTTGATAAGAGTCCTGTCCTGAACACATGACCATGCTCATATTTGGTTATAGCAATAGCGCCACCTGCTGGTAACAGGAAGTGTGCAAATACAAATCCTTTGACATAGTCATTTATTATCATTACATACTGCCCACCATGCTCTGTCTTCCTAAAACCGCCGGATGGTGGCGGCACGGGTGCGAGGGCCCTTTTAATTTTAATAACAGCCCTTTTAATAACAGCTTTAATTTATTTTACATTTCTCACAGGCCTCTAGGGCCATGAGTCAAACAGTCCAGCGAGTTTCGTTCCAATCGGACTCCGTTAACCTTGTCTGACAGCCGCTCGAACGTCATTGGACAATGGCGGCCATGTTTTCGAGATACACGAATGTCCTCGTAGATAATCATGGCACCTCGGACCAAGACACTGCATGCCAGTTTTCAAGTCATTTGGACTGACTGTTGCGTATACGTTTTTTTATAGCGCCACCAAGTGGCCAGTCACCACATCCTTTTTTACACAGCCACAGACCGAGTCCATTCATAGGTATATGAGTTTGGCGAAATTATCTCATTCAATTTTAAGAGGAATAGCTGTTTTTGTAAAAGTGTTCACGGCCGAATGTTTTGACATCCCGCAATCAAAATTTCAATGATTTTTGGATAATGTTTGACATTCAGATCTTTCAGCAATGGTTTGGTTCTGATCGGGTTAAAAACCTACAACCAAAAAAATCCCGAAAATGTATGAGCCAATGCATACTTTTGACCGCTGTAGCGCCACCATCAGGCCGACCGGGGCGAGCCTTGGTGGCGTTGTAGACTGCTTGAGTACTACCATCTCTCAAAGTTTCAAGTTGCTACGACTTACGGTTTGGTCACTTTTGGGGGAGAATGCTGATCCTTAGAAATCCTTACAATTACAATAGGGACAACTCCTAATAAACATATTTTCAGTTACTTGCATGCAAACAAATGAGTGTACACACATACACACGCGAGTTGATAATTCATCACTGACGCTCATTTTATTTTGTCCAAATTTATTACGTTATTCATTAAAATAAATGTAAAAAAGGTCAATTTCAAGAACAGTAATGGCTTTGGTTCAGCCAATCATATGCATCTGCTATAATAAAATGTTATTGTAGTGCATGGGCTGGTCTTCAGATTAATTACAGTACGACTATGATTCGCTCTATATGCTTTTGCTCCAGTCACTGGCTGTCCACATGTCTATCAAACCTTAATCATTCACTGCATAGACACACTCTTCTCCATGTGAGAATGAATGACACGCAAATGTTTTTTACGTGTGTGCGTGTGTGTGTGTGTGTGTGTGTGTGTGTATTTGCAAATTCAGCAAGTCAAGGAGATGTGTATTCCAGGCTTGACCTGAGATCTGTTTGACTCATGGTCAGGTCATGATGACATACACAGACACACACACACACACACACACACACACTCCTCTCAAGGGAGCAAAATGTCTTTGCATAACAGTAGACAGTATGAAACCCCATCCGATACGCTCACAGACACACACACACACTCTACACCGTTACGGGAATGATCCAAGACTAATAAAAACAAATTGGTTAAATGTGAAAGAATAAATCCGGCTCGTCCAGGTTAATGTGTTCTTCTCTGCCAGTCCAACAGCACTGTAAAAATGAATATGCTTTATCTGATCAATAGAATTGTGACAACAGATTACAAACAATAGTATTAATTAAATTTAACAAATTACAATTTGTTTAATTTAATCAATTTAATTAATCTGACGGCACAGGCGCTTCGGTCTGCGCATGCGCCGGAAGTGATATCGCTCACTTGTACGTCACTCATTGTTAAAATTATTCATGCCTTAAAACAGCTTGAATGTAACTCGACACCCTTGCCTCATTTAGTATGTGCGGTTCTATGAATATGCAAATGAGCCCCGCCTCCACTCACTCAGAGATCCACTGGTTTATTTATTTATTTATTTATTTATTTAAAAGGGACAATGCATATTGATAAACATTTCAGTAATGTAAATATTGAACAACACGTTGATCTGATTGGTTACAAGGTCGTTTATGACGTCAGAAACACCAGCGATTTCAAACCGTGTTTTTAAGACTGTCTTGGATTTGTCTTATGCTTGTTTCAGATTACATGATTTTAGCCCGATTTTGGCATGATCCGTTTGACGTAGGGTGTCGTGGGGATTCGTAAACGACAACGGGCGTCGGGACGCAAGATTCGATCGTATCATCTCGTATAGTGTGTCATAGTGGGCGACAACCTACGTCGCGTCTGCGACGCTTCACGACATCACGACAAAAAGACTAGAATGTTTAAAATTTTTAACGGTCATCCACGACGGTTCCGTCACATGTGTGAGGCTGACCAATAGGAGCACAATCTTTTCCGTAAACAACTTTCAAAAATGCTGAAACGAAAGAGAGACGATGGTGCTAACGTTAAAACTAAAAGCAAAAATATATATTAAAAAAAACAAAACAATATTTTACCTCAAGTTCTCGTTGGAGGATTGACTGTCCAGGAACGTGTCCAATATCGGGTTTTCTTTCATTTTTTACTTTTTTCTGAACACAGGACAGCCAATACAACACTCACCGCTTCATCCATTGTTTGTTTACGTTCGTTTCCGGAAGTCACTCGCTACTAGTTTCGCCTTCTCGATGACATCACACGCCTCGTTAAAGACGGCATGTGACGACTGATCAGGAAGCGACGTGTAGTCTGACATGTTTCTCGTCCACAACACGACAAGATTTTAGGAGTCAAAATCACGTAATCCGACACAGTGACTATCGTAAGAGAAAAAAAATCGTGTAATCTGAACCAGGCATTAAAGTATATTAAAAACACCACACAGACACATAAACAACATTAAAAGCTTTATCTTCACAACAGGGAGACTTTTGGAAATCCCTAATCTATTGCCAGCTTTAACATGCAGACTATTATGATGGAAATCATCGTCTCATCTATTAGTTCATATGAGCATTTCTTTTGGAAAGTCTAATGGTGACTTTAGTATTTGGCACAATGATACTGATGTATTCATTTCTTCTGATTATTATTCCAGTCTGTGACAAACGTGGTATTTGTGGAATGGCTCCCACTTTTGCTCTATAAATACAATGTTTGCATAATATCAATATATTGGCCTGTTTTGATTGAAAATTGCTGGCTGGCAAGTTGACAGAAACAAATTTTACAGAAGGGCTTTCTGAGCGGCAGATTCAATCAGCTTCAGGCTTAAAGAGGAAAACAACGTAAGATTAAGGATTCAAGAACGGCACCAAGGGAATTCGCTAGATCCCCTGCTCTGCGCTAAAGCTAGCCTAGCCTAGCCTCCGCAACAAACCCTCAGATAGTGGGTGGTCCGTTCATGTTGTGTTTCCCCGAGGACACGTAGCGTGCGATACACTCAGCATCGATGGATTTGGTGCACACAGCTGGAATGAATCCCGGGAGGTTTTTGTTCCCGGCTCATTACCAAACTACCCATCAAATATCACTAAAGCTCAAGGGACTGGGACACATTTGCAGATCATTGCCTTTCATACTTGAGATTCCTGTGCAAAAAACATGAAGATGACCATTGATCCCGGAGGCGCTTGTGTTTATTCAAGCGCTCCGTAAATAATGGAGCAGACTTTGGCTAATATCCAGTGTTTATGGACGTGTCCTTGGCAATATATCGACCCCCTGACCGTTGATCCTGAATGAAGAAGCGCTTTCATGCCACGGGTCATTTTTGCAATTCAACCACGTCTGTCACGGAAGAGCTTTACATCATGATTCCTCATATATGAGTGAATGTTTTGTTTACTTGACATTTTGGTCTTTAAAGTTGGCTATTGACTTTTAGTTTCAGAGGGTATAAGTCTCTCTGTGGTAAAAATCCAGCTTTTAATGTTGTTTATGTGTCTATGAGGAGTTTTTAGCCATGTGTAAGTTGATAAGTGGACAGCATTGCTGAGTATTTCCTCCTTAAAACTGCAGTGAACCAAAGACAGTCTCAAAAACACGCTTTGAAATCGCTGGTGTTTCTGACGTCACAAACCACCTTGTAACCAATCAGATCAACGTGTGATCGCCAACCAGTGGATCTCTGAGCTGAGTGAGTGAGTGAGTGGAGGCGGGGCTCATTTGCATATTCATAGAACCGTGCATACCAAATGAGGCAAGGGTTTCGAGTTACGTTCAAGATATTTGTGTGATCGTCAACCAGTGGATCTCTGAGCTGAGTGAGTGAGTGAGTGAGTGGAGGCGGGGCTCATTTGCATATCCATAGAACCGTGCATACTGAATGAGGCAAGGGTGTCGAGTTACATTCAAGATATTCGTGTGATCGTCAGTTAGTGGATCTCTGAGCTGAGTGAGTGAGTGGAGACGGGGCTCATTTGCATATTCATAGAACCGCGCATACCAAATGAGGCAAGGGTGTCGAGTTACATTCAAGATATTCGTGTGATCGTCAATTAGTGGATCTCTGAGCTGAGTGAGTGAGTGAGTGAGTGAGTGGAGGCGGGGCTCATTTGCATATTCATAGAACCGCGCATACCAAATGAGGCAAGGGTATCAAGTTACATTCAAGATATTTTAAGGCATGAAGAAAAAAAATCATTTTCTATTGAAATGCAGTGCAGGGACCTTTAATTGTGGGTGAATCATTGATTCACTTATATGAATCATCTAAAAGAACTGATTCAATTGAATCAACCGGTCTATTCAGAGGCAGAGACAAATGGCTTAGTTAAACTAAAACTTGTAACGCTTAAGTTTTGCAATGTTTCCCACATCTCTTAATGAATACAAGACCCACTGCTAGCTGTTGATTGCCAGTAGCATTTAATAATTAGCTACATGTCATGTGTCACTGATCAAGGGAATGTTCTCTACATAGCAAGAGTTAATTAACTTCCATTTCACAAATGAATTGCAATTGAATTGTGGTCGCCCTTGCATTGTTTTGCCTGTTTGATCCAAGGCCTAGAAACTAAGATCAAATTCACTATCAAAGCTGAACTATCCGATTGTGAACTGTAACCAAACTTTGAACTACAGTAAAACAAATACACACTCGCTAGACAAAACACAGAGGAACAGCCAAAACATATTTCTGGCTTGGAAAAAGCGTCATATATTTAGCCAGTGATTCGCACAGTCAAAACATTACGGGAAGTAAAACGCTGTCCGACTATAAACTGTTCATCTGTAGGCGAGTTTTCGGAAGCTTGTGTGATGTTTCAGTTTTGGCGAATTTCTCCGCTTTTTCCAATCTGTTTTTGAATGTATAATTAGACTCGTATCTCTTCCAGCTGCCTGACCTTGACGTGAACTGCCAAAGTCTGCATATGGTGGAGGAATCCACAAGCTTGAGATATCAGAGAAACAGGTTAACCATCTGCTCTTTCGACTTGAACATATGAAAGCAAAGTATGTGCATTTAAAGTGGGAAACCACAGCGAGATGATATTTCCCAGTGATGGACAAAACAGAACTGATCAAAATGTTCATTAGCTAATCATTGGATGCAACTCAATGCTTTGACGAAAATGAGATCATGAACATCTGTGCTATTGCGTGTTCTTGAATAGGACATCCACTGGGATAAAGACTGGGATAAAGTCCCTGAAGTCGCCTCCATTGTAGTCTTGAGTGAACAAACACGTCACAACATTCCTCATTGAAATAATTAGTACGCGGAATAAAGGGGCGGGGCTTGGTTGAGTTAGTTAGTATGGCGGTTATGGAAAGGGACGGGACATTTCCCAAACACACTCGAAACGCTCGACCAATCACAACGCACTGCTCCAGCCGACCAATCAGAGCACAGTGTGCTTTTCAGAAGGAGGGGCTTCATAGAGACAGGAAGTAAACGGGTGTGTTTCCCGTACAGTGGCGTCACTCGCTGCTTAACGACCGTAGTACAATTCATCATTGAAGAAACCAACTAGACTAGAGTCACGACTGTTTCCAGTCATTGGTAAATGATGTCATGCACTTAGTGGAGTAATAACTCCACTAATAATCCATCTTTTTGTGATTGAATTAATGCTGGATGTTTTGCTATAAATTACGGATATGGCAGTTAATTTTGGGCGGTTGCTTGGCTGATCTTAGGTATTTTGGTTGGTTGCTAGGGTGTTCTAAGGAATTTTGGTTGGTTGCTATGGTGTTGCTAGGGTGTTCTAAGGTATTTTGATAGGTTGCTATGGTGTTGCGAAGGTGTTCTAGGGTATTTTCGGCGGTTGCTTGGCTGTTCTTAGGTATTTTGGCTGGTTGCTAGGGTGTTCTAAGGAATTTTGGTTGGTTGCTATGGTGTTGCTAGGGTGTTCTAAGGTATTTTGATAGGTTGCTATGGTGTTGCGATTCGCGAAGGTGTTCTAGGGTATTTTCGGCGGTTGCTTGGCTGTTCTTAGGTATTTTGGCTGGTTGCTAGGGTGTTCTAAGGAATTTTGGTTGGTTGCTATGGTGTTGCTTGCTAGGGTGTTCTAAGGTATCTTATTAGCCCGGTTCTTTTCAATGTGGTTTTGGAAAACACAGACTAGTTAAATTATGCTGATAATAACGAAACTTGAGACTATAGTTGGCTACCGATGCTTTCGGGAAACACAGTCCAGAGCGTTACTGACAGACTGGGGAGAAAGGAAGCGCAACAATGGAGAACAATGGGGAAAATAATCAACATTTAAGCATGTACGTAAGCCTATTCTAGTAAAGCTCAAAAACAACATCAAGACTTTGTGAAAGGGCATAATATGGCATATTTAAAAAACAATTAAATGTTCTTATTAAGAACATCTCAAAAACTGTTGGTCGGACTGTTAAGTAAAACAATTGAATACTTTTCCTATCATTCATGTCAGTATGACAAACACTGAGGTTTAATACCTAAGATTTGAGTTTAAAACAAACCCTAACCTTTAATACGAGCAATAATAATATTGATTCTGCCTTTGGAAACACCACTTAATATACTTTCTGTGAAACTTGCTGCACATGCTGTGAGGAAACAGAGGGCAGAAGTGAATGATAGAGCAGGGAATAGAACAAGTCAGAGGTAATTATTAAGAAACGCAGATGATGAAGGAGAACGAGTGGGGGAGAATAAATTTGGCACTACAAAACTAATTTTCCCAAGGTCTAGGCAGCAGTAAAAAATCTGTTAAGTTGTTCTTCAGGGAGTCTGGTGATGAGTTAAAACCTTTCGGGCCAAGATGACTAAAGTGTGTGAAGGGCAGTCGGTCTTATTCCTGCCAGTAGCTTTAATGCATGCTTGGCTTCATCAAGTGCCCGTTTGATGAGATCCTTTCCATCCGATCTTTCCACATGTGCAGTGCTGCCGAATGAAAACTGTTGGTAGAATGTGAGAAACACTATTCTTTACTCAATCGAAATTGGCAATGTCACGCGACTTATTCAGAATGTCTGGGACAGAAACGGTTGGTGTCGCCGTGATTGAAAATCTTGGTAATACTTTATTTTAAGGTGACGTAGTTACACACTACTACATGCACTTATAGTAATAACAGTAAATTATGCATAATTACACGTAACTAACCCTAACTGTAACCATAACTCTATAGTAAGTACATGTAGCTGATTAAATGAGTAGTTCACTTAAAAATGTCTTTCTATCGAACACAAATATTTAGAAGAACGTCGGTAACCAAAAAAGGTACAAAAAAAGGTACAAAAGCTGTCACTGGGGCTGTATCTTTTCAAAACCTTTTGTACCCAAAGGTTGCATATTGGTACCTTAGTGGTACATATTACCACCTACAATGTACATATTAGGACCTAAAATGGAGATATTAGCTCCTGAAATGTACATATCAGCACCTAAAATGTATATATTAGCACCTAAAATGTACATATTAATCGGTGACAGGCATTGCTTAGCTTACAGAAATATAATATATAAATCTGACATTTGGATATTTGACTTACCAGTGACAAAATGTTAACTCTACACGTGGTGTATTTTTAGTGCATGCTGGGTGTCAGGATCCCCATAATTTATCCATTCGTTCCAGCTGATGCTTTACATTTTATTGCCTGTATCCACTTTTGTCTCCTTAAACGCTGGTCGGCAGCTTTTAAAACTTATTTCTGGGGGTTTTAGCTTGTCTGGAGTACACCTTCGCTGTTTCTATTTGTTATAAGTCAGAAATGACACACTCTCAGAAAAAAAGGTACAAAAGCTGTTTGTATCTTTTCAAAAGGTACACTTTTGTACCCAAAGGCTGCATATTGGTACCTTAGTGGTACATTAGCACCTAAAATGTACATACTGTATTAACACCTAAAATGTACATATTAAAATGTACATATTAGCTCATGAAATGGACATATTAGCACCTAAAATGTACATATTAGCACCTAAAATGTACATATTAACAACTAAAATGTACATATTAGCACATAAAATGTACTTATGAACAACTAAAATGTACATATTAGTACCTAAAATGTAAATATTGCAACCTAAAATTGACATATTAGCTCTTGAAATGTACATATTAGCACCTAAAATGTACATATTATCACCTGAAATGTACATATTAGCACATAAAATGTACTTATGAACAACTAAAATGTACATATAGTACCTAAAATGTATATTGCAACCTAAAATGGACATTAGCTCATGACATGGACATATTAGCACCTAAAATGTACATATTAGCACCTGAAATGTACAAATTGCCACCTAAAATGTACATATTAGGACCTAAAATGTACATATTAGCTCCTGAAATGTACATATTAGCACCTGAAATGTACATATCAGCACCTAAAATGTACATATTAACACCTAAAATGTACATATTAGTATCTAAAATTTATATATTAACATCTAAAATGTACACATTAACACCTAAAATGTACATATTAGCACCTGAAATGTACATATTAACACCTAAAATGTACATATTAACACCTAAAATGTATATAACATCTAAAATGTACATATTAGCATCTAAAATGTATATATTAACACCTGAAATGTGCATATTAGCAAAAGGTACAGCCCCAGTGACAGCTTTTGTACCTTTTTTCTGAGAGTGCAAGGAGGCAACTTCATGCCATACAAAGTCAATGAAGACAGTTGGATTGGCATGGTTTTCAGGTTATGTCGCTCTGTCTCTATTGAAGGTTTAGACAATAACATGGAAAAGCATTTTCCCAATTCCCACCCTGAAGCACAATATAGGCGACATCTCCCTTCACATCCTCATGGGAGAAGACTCTTGGGGAAATGGGTCTTTACTGAGCATGTGCGACCCGGGCTTGTCCTCCTTCTGGGGAGTTCAGCAAGAAAACAAAAATACCCAAAGGACTTCCTCCAAGGCCTACAAAATCTGCTACAAGGACATACGATCCGTCCCCTTCTGCTCTCCACAACTCATAGATCTCAACATGCTGCAGAGATATAAGGGCAAAAGCTACAGCACAGGCGAACTATTGTGTTTCATTTCCCTCCCAAACCGTATTTCACCAGTCAAGAGACCCGTTCCCACAGATCTGCTCTGTTTTACACCTAATCATTGGCTTAACACCTCAAACACCATCCGATTTCCATCATGGCACTGCGGTATTGTTTAGCACCTTGAAATACAGGCAATCAAAAGTTCCTTTGGACTCGTGAGCAGCTTGCCTGGAATATCAAAGATTGAAACTTAATGATATCTACCCGGACATGTGCACAGCAGACACGCTCGAACCCGCACAGATCACACAAATCACAGACAAACAGTCGTAATGTGTTGCGAGATGTTCTGGGAAGGCCCCCCCTGCACTATATAGTTATGACAAGAAGCAAATTGTGGTGACTGCTGTAATGTGGTCATGGACATCTGGAGAGCTGACGGACTAAACCCGATCTGGAAACAGAGCCGTTCATGAGGTAATGTTATACTGTCCAGATTCAGTCCGTAGATTCAGTGCTCCAACATTCCTTGAACTATTATCCCCAAGCACATCGTAAAAGTTTGTTGTTTGGGAACCTCGCGGTTAAAGCTGCGTCCCTCTATGGAGAGGTGTTGGATCATTCGTTGGGAGCTGTGAGGTTTCATCAAACCCAGCTCCGGGTCGTGTAATGGTTCAGTCAGAGGGTAAGGACCTGCATGTTTTTAATGATTGAGAGGTTCATACCAACAGGGTGCCTCCTTTGAGGAGAGCCCAAACACGACAGGTCTTGGCCAAACTCTGATTCTTGACTCAACCAAAAGAGCCAAAACCACAATTTTGACTGAATGAAGCCTTTACTTTTCCTTGCCCTGCGCATTTATAATACAGATATGTCACATTTGACGGCTGATGGTAAAATTGTTTGGAGACTCGTAGAATTGTTCACCCAAAAATATATATATTTTTTTAATGGAAGTCAATGGGTTCCAATGTTGTTTTGACCCCAATGTTCCTCAAAATATCTTCTTTTGTGTTCTGCAGAAGAAAGTCTTTTAGGTTTGCACTGACATGAGGGTGAGGATCCTATAGAAGCTTGTTTCTGCCACAGAATTAAAAATAAAAAAGGTAATTGCAACTTTTTATCTCACAATTCTGACTTTATTTCTCACAATTGCGAGATATGAAGTCAGAATTGTGTGATATAGTCGCAATTGCATGATATAAAGTCAGAATTGTGAGATATAAAGTCAGAATTGTGAGATATATAGTCAGAATTGTGAGATAAGAAGTCAGAATTGTGAGATATAAAGTCAGAATTGCGTGATATAAAGTCAGAATTGTGAGATATAAAGTCAGAATTGCAAGACATAAAGTCAGAATTGTGAGATAAGAAGTCAGAATTGTGAGATATAAAGTCAGAATTGTGAGATATATAGTCAGAATTGTGAGATAAGAAGTCAGAATTGTGAGATATAAAGTCAGAATTGCGTGATATAAAGTCAGAATTGCGTGATATAAAGTCAGAATTGTAAGATATAAAGTCAGAATTGTGAGATATAAAGTCAGAATTGTGAGATATAGTCAGAATTGTGAGATATAAAGTCAGAATTGCGTGATATAAAGTCAGAATTGTGAGATATAAAGTCAGAATTGCAAGACATAAAGTCAGAATTGTGTGATATAAAGTCAGAATTGTGAGATAAAAGTCAGAATTGTGAGATACAAAGTCAGAATTGTGAGATATAAAGTCAGAATTATGAGATATAAAGTCAGAATTGTGAGATATAAAGTCAGAATTGTGAGATATAAAGTCAGAATTGTGAGATATAAAGTCAGAATTGTGAGATATAAAGTCAGAATTGTGAGATATAAAGTCAGAATTGTGAGAAATAAAGTCAGAATTGTGAGTTATAATGTCAGAAATGTAAGATATAAAGTCAGAATTGTAAGATATAAAGTCAGAATTGTGAGTTATAATGTCAGAATTGTGGGATATAAAGTCAGAATTGTGAGATATAAAGTCAGAATTGTGGGATATAAAGTCAGAATTGTGAGATATACAGTCAGAATTGCAAGATATAAAATCAGAATTGCGAGATATAAAGTCAGAATTGCGAGATGTAAAGTCAGAATTGTGAGATATAAAGTCAGAATTGTGAGATATAAAGTCAGAATTGTGAGATATAAAGTCAGAATTGTGAGATATAATGTCAGAATTGTGAGTTATAATGTCAGAATTGTGGGATATAAAGTCAGAATTGTGAGATATAAAGTCAGAATTGTGGGATATAAAGTCAGAATTGTGA
This sequence comes from Pimephales promelas, assembly GCF_016745375.1. Next base: position 29,806 of record NW_024121388.1, on the reverse strand, counting down.
GTTATAATGTCAGAATTGTGGGATATAAAGTCAGAATTGTGAGATATAAAGTCAGAATTGTGAGATATACAGTCAGAATTGCGAGATATAAAGTCATAATTGCGAGATGTAAAGTCAGAATTGTGAGATATAAAGTCAGAATTGTGAGATATACAGTCAGAATTGTGAGATATAAAGCCAGAATTGTGAGATATAAAGCCAGAATTGCGAGATATAAAGTCAGAATTGCGAGATATAAAGTCAGAATTGCGAGATGTAAAGTCAGAATTGTGAGATATAAAGTCAGAATTGTGAGATATAAAGTCTGAATTGCGAGATATAAAATCTGAATTGCGAGATATAAAGTCAGAATTGTGAGATATAAAGTCAGAGCAAATACTTAACATTGTATAAACATTTTTATATAAAAACAACACAAACTATCTGTGAAATGAGATACTAGTAACACTTCTGCGGATATTCGTATCATAGCAAGCTAAAAAATGCTACGCTGCCAAAACGCTCTCAAGCGCCCACAGCTAGGTGTTTTCAGCAGAGCAACTAGCGCTTTCAGCTGGCTAAAGATGCTTTGGTGACCTTAAGTTGTATATTGTTTGGTACAATAAAGCAGAGGATTATCCAGCCAAGGTTCATTGGAAACACGTGTGTGGTGACATTTCTTCTTGCACATTTCACAACACTTTTTAAAGCGAAATGTCCATTGAGTGGCACTAAAAGCGTGTTCAGGTTGATCCGAAACGGATGAACGTGAATCTGATGTTTTATTACATTGGTTGTTGTACGTATCGCAGCAGTTCTGAATTGCAATGGCTGATGAGTGCTCTATCGCGTTACAAAATAATTTTTGTGTGTAATGTATATGTTTGTGTGGTGTTTAAAAATGCTTGATTGTGCAATATTAGGTTTACTCTCTGCACACGTCAGCATCGCTTTGGGAAATGTGAATGGTGAGATATTTTACTAAATAAAATTTAACTTCATCATGTCTGTATCATCTCAGTGAGCTTTTATGAGGGTTTACACATACGCTTTAAGGGGAATTTAGCATTTTTCTGACGTATACAGCGTGGATGAGAAACTATTGGAAAAACACGTGTGTGGACAGAAAGTGTTTTTTTTTTAAACGAAAATCTTCAAATCTATCCGGACTATTAACCGTAATGTAATAGTCATGTAGAAAACGCCTTGGTCACGGGTCCGGGTGGACACGGGTAACTGTGGTTTGGTGAGCTAATATTTCTTTAGTAGATGTTTTGCCAGTAACAAAGAATGAAATGGAATATTTCTTCCAGGATAGTCACTGGTGAACCGGTTAGGACTGTGCTGTTAGACAAGCTTTGCTATGATGTCATTCTCCTGCAGAGTAATTTGTCGGCTCATTCCTCCATGCACATGAACACGTGTAGTCTAATATACATACCGCTCACGTCTTACGTAAACATGACTGAAACCTCAATATCTGTTCTCCATCAACTTCAGTGAAGATGATTATAGAATTTGAATTATGCTGTTGAGTTTGTTAGAGGCCGATCTTAAGAATGCAAACATAAGCATTTATAAATCATAATTATACACATTTATAGATAACATCAAAAAGCATATTATTGAATATATGGCTAATTGTTCGTTTTATCTGAACAGATGAGATTTAGTAAGGCACTCCCTTAAAAACCTGATCTTACATTTGACAATATTGGCAGGGTGTTTTACTGTGTTTTTGTTGTGCATGTTATTTTACAGTATTACTCTAGTATAGGGGGCAACTAACGTCTTTATGAATGAATCATGGGATCATTGAATCAACCGTTTTGTTCAAAACCACTGATTCGTTCAGGAATTAAACAAGTGACCGTCTCATTCAGATATTAATCAGGACATGCATAACAATTTTGCTTTTGGCTTAGTTTGGTGCAGTAAGTTTCTTTCTCAATATTAACATTTTGTTTATTAATCCGCTGTGTGAACGTTATATCACTCTCACAATCGTTCTAGTCCATTGCAAACCAAACAAATGCGTTTGTTTTATGAAAAGACATTTTAATGGCCATTTAAAGACATTGAAATCATTCATTAGTATTTTGAAAGATAAGCAGTAAACCATCAGAGGGTATTTATGTTTGCATCATCGAACACCCAATGAAATATCATGGAAATGTCAGAAAGAACTGGATATATCAAACTGCACAGGTTCAAGTTATGACATTTGCCTTTGGTATTGTGAAGTTTAATCCATGGCTAAATAAATCTGCCGTTCACTCCCACACTTCTCTATTTACTGAAGCTGGACGTCTTTGGCAATGCAGTCGGGCGGGAGAAGTTGATGAATAGGTTTTACTCGGGCTGAACTGTCCAGTCTGCAGTTATTTAGTGCTCAGCATCAGTAATCAGTTCTGTCACTCGGCCTTATTAAAACCCCATTACTCCTCAGCGCCGGTCTCGGAGGCCGTGTATAACAAACCTCCTCTCATCTTCTGTTATCCGCACAAGATCCACACTCACGCCCCACACGTTGTGCAACGAATCTGATAATGGAAACACATGAAGAGGGAATGCTAGTAATCAGGACGTTTACAAACAACTGTTAATGACAGGAGCACGTGTCCGCCCATGAGGAGAGAGAGAGCTTGAGGACAGCGTGGGCCGTGAGACAGAAACACCAGTTTACAGGAGGATAATAGATAACTCCTGCTGGGAATTCACCCATGCTTTTGTATAAGGGACACTGTAGAAAATAAAAACGCAATTTTTACGGTAAAAAAAACGGCAGTTGTGGTTTACCGTCAAAAATACGGTAGCAACATTATTGGTTTTACATACACTGTAAAAAATAATCCTGTAAAAAAACGGTAAATTACTGGCAGCTGTGGTTGACAGCATCATACCGTAAAAATATGGTGCGTTACCTGTTTTAAAATTAACTGCTAAATACCGTTTGTCAGCTACATCTAAATGCTGTTAATTTACAGTTATATACTGTAATTTAACAGCATAATACTGTAGCTGACAATAGCTTACTGTAGCTTATTTTAAAAATGGTAACACACCATATTTTTACGGTATGATACTGGCAACCACAGCTGCCACTAATTTACCATTTTTTTACAGGAATATTTTTTACAGTGTAGTTAACTTAATTTACAGTAATACACCATATTTCATTATCTGATATAATGTTAATTTACAAACCTATTGAAGTATTGATCTGTTTTGTACCATTGTAATACACTGATATCCACCAATCACAGCAGTGATGAGTCACATGATCAATCAAAGCTCATCACTAGCCCCTCTTTCACAAAAAAAGTTAATACTTTGATAAAGAAGCTGCATTCACACACATTAAACACCATCATGGTAACACACATGAAAAAAAAATGCAATAGACATTGATTTAACAACATTAAATGTAACATAAACCCTAATGTACATAACTGATTAGAAAAGAAAACTATGAGGAAACGGTTATTTCAACAAAAATACATAAAATGTGAAGTGTCACACAGGGAATGTCAATTTACGTTTTTTCACTGTTCTTTTTCACTTTCGAAAACTGTAAATTTAATGGTATTTTACTGTAAATTACATTAAATGTACCATGAGATCTATCACAGTTATTTTCCGTTCATAGTACGTCTAGTAATATAGATCTATTACCGTTAAAATCACAATAAATTTTTACAGTAGTCCAGATTGATTTTGAGATTTACGCTTTACTCGCTGTGTGTGTAATGGTGGCGCTAATCGTTAAGAATGAGTTAAGTTGATCACTATACGGGACCTTGTAAATGGAAGTAATTCGAACATTATAAAAGATCAGTCAATATTTATTTTACAAAGCTTATAGATTTTATTTTACTATGCATAGAAAAACAAAATGCTCATTAGACAAAACATATATTGTCTACAACATTATCAGTTATTAATATTAATATATAAAACTCTCTTGTTTTTTCATGTGTTCATAATTTCTTTGCTTGACAGCCTGGCCAAAAATTACGTCTCACAATCTGCCATGTTTATTAAATATGGGTGAACATATGGATGTTGTTTGCGACCGCGGAAATACGTCGGTATGTGTTTGCACACTACATTAAACTCTTAATATATATACAGTATATATATATATATATATATATATATATATATATATATAAAGTTAAAATTCAATGCAACTCTTTGAAAGAGGTAAAAATATGTGAGAGCTTTTGAATTATTCACGGCTCAATTCCTCACAGAAGAAAACTGAGCAAGTATGCCACAAACAGGGTTAATAAACCTCATCATTTGTTATCCGTCCTTGAAGAATCTGAAGTGAAACCACACCTCAAACACATGAGTCGCCAAAAACAACCATCCAGGGACCCGCGTCTCTAGCCCAGGCCTGAACCTATAGTGTATGTTTGAACCACATCCCAAATAAGGGAAGTGAACGTCGGAGACTTGAACTGCTTTAGCTCCTGATATTCTCCCTCATATTGTATGGCCATTTGTAATAATGAAGTACAGCTAAATTTAGCTATTCATAAGCTGAGAAATCTGTCTGTGTTGTATTTGTCTTGAGAACGGGAGATGTGGAGATCGCTTTTAAGATGGCAAATCAGTTCCTTTCAGGCTCCACTTGAAAATGTTTTTTTCCCATAATGGGAAGATATTTGAGATGTTCCATTGAGCATTATCTTTTAGCCTTAAAGAGGTTTTATTAGCGTCTTTGAAATAAACTCTGAAATATCCCCTGAGGTTTAGATGAGTGAGGGTGGTCTATCTACTGTTCCCAGCTGAACAACAGATGCCTCGGGATTGTGGGAAAAGAGGAGGGCTGCAGGTGTTGCCAATGTGTGTTTGCTACCAAACCTCCACTGTACTCGATCTGAGAAGCGCTGAGTGTTTCAAAGCCAACCGATAGGACTCCATCGGCCCTCCGGAGCCTCTTTACATTCAGCAACATAGATATATATACACTAGATGTCACCACTAGATGCGTCAAAACCGCCGCCATCTTGGAACAGGGGTCTTGTCATGGGAAGTAGCTCTAGGTAACTCTGCTATCTCCGCCTGTACTTCGAATTCATGGATAATGGATTTTTGGACTTTTGTGCTACGTATGGATGTTCACATAAACGAAATCTTAACTTTGTTTCTGAGAATTAATTTTTTTAATTTTCTCTGGACTCAATGATAAATACATGTCTGACCATTGGAACGAACCAAAAAACAATGCAATGCTAATAAACATAAACAAAAATAAACAATGCTGGGTTGTTTGAACCCAAATTTGGGTAAAATACGGACATGTTGGGTTAAAAATGTAATTTCAAATTTTAACCCAACTTCAACTGTACATTTTTGAATTGCATTTTTAACCCAACATTTGGGTTTGTGACCCAAATTTGGGTTGAAACCACCCAGTATTTATTCGAGTGTGACGATTTACGGTGATTGTATTTTTGTTAGACCTTGATGCTGATGCATTAAAGAGGAGGGCTCCCCTGATCCATGATGGCGGCTCTATTGACACATTCGTAATAAACTGCCGTAGCCAAAGCGACATCTAGTGTGTATATCTATGATTCAGCAAGAGGTCAAAGATGATGGATCATGAGTCCAGAATGAAATGAATGGCATTGGAAGGCATTTGGAGCAGTTGAATGGTTGTCTTTGGGCATTTTATGCTTTGAATCAAGACTTTTCCACAGCAGTCAATGTTCAGTGTTAAATGGAGAATCGGTGTTCAAGCCGCACTAATGTTCAGATGTGCCCTGTTAAGCTCAGCACGGGACAATTATCCATCTGTAGGCACGAAGTTGTGTGGTATAGTTGCATTATCATCTCAGTGTACCAATCTCCCTCTGCTCACCCCATATATGAAGATTACAGGTCAGACGTCTATAGTCTGTTTTTTGTTGTTTTTCTTCTCTTTTCTTTTGTGTATATGAGGAACACACACACAAACACACTCTTACATAGGGTGACCAACTGTCCTGTTTTCCCAGGACATGTCCTGTTTTCAAATAACAATATAACAATTTTCTATCCATACAGAGGAGGCATAACCTACTTTAAATCTATTGAAATTAATAAGGTATCTTTGAGTAAACGTCGAGTATCATTTGAGTTGGCCCGTGTGTTTTCTGGGCCGAGTGTCCTGGTTTTTGGTAATCAAAATATGGTCACCCTACTGTTACACAAACACATTCACACATGCACGCTATCTCTCTCTCTCTCACACACACACACACACACACACACGCACACACACACACACACACACACACAGAGAGAGAGACAGACACACACTCACTCTCACAAACACACAGACAGACTCACACACACACACACACACACACGATGTAAAGACCTTGAACTCTCTTTATATTTTGGCCTTCGGGGACGAATGAAATCCACTTGTGTGTGACGGCTCTTCCCACAGGATAACAAACACATGCGAGTGTGTCTGACATGTCAGGATATTTCATATTGTCAGTCTGGTGAGACTGTTTGACCACAGTGATGTGCACTTTCTCCAAGTATGGATATGCCATAAACACACACACACACACAATGCCTGGAGCACTGACAAAGGCTTGGCATGGGGAATGTCCAATTCTGTGGGAAATCATATACAGTGTGTGTGTGTGTGTGTGTGTGTATAGTGGAGGCAGTTCACCATATTTTTGGGTGTGGTAATTTTAGTAGAACATAAGTCTTCATTAATTGAGACAGGACTTACCCGTATGGGTTTTACATACAAACATAATAAACATAACTCATATGATTGAATTATATTTAAACATGATCCTGTGGTGGTACAGGGTCCAAAATCAACACTAACACGCATAAAAATGTCAATAGCGCTATTTATATGCAAGTAAATAAAATGGAGTATATGAGCAGTTAGTAAAGTAAATAACACGGAGCAGCCGACCCTAAACTGAGGAACCGCCGTATAATCACAACAACATTACACACCTAACCCAAAGAGATACACAGAATACATAAAAAATCTATATTGTGTGTGTGTTTGAGAGAGAGAGTGAGTGTGTGTGTGTGTGTGTGTGTTTCTTTGTGTGAGTCTGTCTGTGTGTTTGTGAGAGTTAGTGAGTGTGTGTGTACTACGTATACGTCTAAATATTGTTCTTAAAAATTAATCACTCTGACTGACCATTTTCTGTGACAAAATTGAGATGAAAGGTCCAATTAATCCGAGTTTGCAGATTTACAACCAAAGACAACAACAGATCCGTTACTATGAACACTCTCAGAAAAAAAGGTACGAAAGCTGTCACTGGGGCGGTACCTTTTCAAAAGGTACACTTTGTACCTAAAGGGTGCATATTGGTACCTTATTGGTACCATATTGGTACATATTTGTACAATTATGGTACCAATATGCACCCTTTAGGTACAAAATTGTACCTTTTTGGAAAGGTACAGCCCCAGTGACAGCTTTCGTACCTTTTTTTCTAAGAGTGAATGATCAAAGGCTGAGACTGACTGCTAAATTAATTTATTCTGATCTAAATAAATATGCTGGATATATATTTTCACAATGCTATTAAAAAGGCAACAAGAAATCAAAACTTTTTTAAAAAATGAAGGCGGGGCTATAACCTGTCACTCACATGAGATCAGCCAATAGCAAACCACAGCCATCCAATCAGTTCCACACAGACTCAATCAAGCCCCGCCCACATGTGTTCGTGTTCCAGAAGCGTTTCACTCGATATACGACACAATAGATAAGAAAAGACGAGCACAACTTGCGTTTCATGACCATTTTAAAGTAGCCTATACAAGTCTTAACACTCATCTTTTTACTTTTTCCCCTTTGAACCTCCAGTTTCACTTGTCAAAACTGGGTTGACTTTAAACAGCAACTAGGGATACTCCACTTTTTTTGGAAATAGGCTCATTTTACCACTCCCCCAGAGTTAAACAGTTGGGTTTTACCATTTCCGAATGTATTCAGCCGATTTTTTGATATTTAGAAAAATAGAAAAATATCAGTAACCAGACAGTTTCTGGTCTCATTGACTTCCATAGTAGGATAAAAAATATATACTATGGAAGTCAATGAGACCAGAAAATGTCTGGTTACTGATATTTTTCTAAATATCAAAAAATCGGCTGAATACATTCGGAAATGGTAAAACCTAACTGTTTAACTCTGGGAGAGTGGTAAAATGAGCCTATTTCCAAAAAACTAATCTCTGTCATGTACAACGGCCAATACAGTGTGTTTAACATTTAAACTTTTTTATGTGATCACATTATTTCTTTGTTAAATATAGGGGGAGAGAGTTTCCAAGTTTTTCACACAGCTTGCTCTTAATATTAACCTCGTTTTCATTTACCTAGTGTTTTGAGCCACCCTCACTGAACCACACAAACTGGCTGCTTTACACGCACACTATGTTCACCTCATTAATGCTGGGCGTTGCTTAGTGAAACGTCTGTTGATGTTCATTGTTCCCCTCGAATGAGCCAAGAAAACGACGACTACGACCATAATCGCAGGTCACACTCAATTAGCACCTGCCTCACTGTTTTTTACACACACACACTTCTCGTTTTGGGGACAATATGGAGTTGGACCCGACTCTCCTGGCGTGAAGCCCGAGTTGGGTGTGTACCAGTGTAACGAGAACCGTGCCAACCGGGAAAACAGTTCTCCAGGGATCTGTGTTGGTGCCCAAACACTGGCTTTAAACTCAGTCTGATTTAAATATAACAATAAGCTACATGGAATATATTCATATAAATGTATGTACTTTCTACATGACGTATTGCAGAAACCTGTGTTGTTCTTATTAAGATCGCTATTTTCAGTTAATCCGACAACCGCCAACTATAAACACTGTTGACATGTCAACTTCAACTATAAATGTGTTGACAGTTGAACAACAAGCCATCGCATGTCAACAGTTAAACTATAGTTTAGCTATAAACATGCTAACAGAATAGCTACATGAAGACAATGACTAACTTCAGGTATAAAAAATCAACATTTGGATAACTTAGCTAAAAAAATCTCAACAGTTTAACTTTAAATATAGACTTGTTGACTGTTGAACTAACTTTAAGTTTCAACATTTTGGATCGCTAGAGTCCCCCTGCAGTCAATAATTGTATCCCTTAAAACTCATCTTTGATCGCTAAAATGACATTTAAAAGTTTTTTCTTTTGATTGTAACTCGACACCCTTGCCTCATTTAGTATATGCGGTTCTTATGAATATGCAAATGAGCCCCGCCCCCACTCACTCACTCAGAGATCCATTGGTTGACGATCACACGTTGATCTGATTGGTTACAAGGTGGTTTGTGATGTCAGAAACACCAGCGATTACAAAACGTGTTTTTGAGACTGTCTTTGGTTCACTGAAATACTCAGCAATGCTGTCCACTTATCAACTTACACATGGTGTGTGTTAAAGCGTATTAAACACACCACATACACACAAACAACATTAAGAGTTTGACTTTCTCTACAGAAGGGCTTCAACTCTCAACAGTTAACTATAACTAAAACACCTGTTATGTATTTTTCATTGCATTATCAATCAGTCCCTGACACAATTTGTAGTGCAATGATGTAAAATCAATCTCGAGTAGCAAGAACATTCTTGGTCTAAAGCGTTGCATAATCATTTTGTAAACATATGCATGTGGTTGGCGACGAGGTGATGGTGAACTCAGTCCTCAGCACACGGAGATCCCTCGCCAAAAACACAGTAAAAATATTTACAAGCTTTTCGTAGACAAGATTTACAGTAATGAAACCAAAAAGGCTATCGAACCAATAAATGAACAAGTTTGTTTAAACATGCACTGATAAATATAATAAAAAAGGTCTGCCAGGATGGACGCTGTAAGTGATAGTATCAAGTTATAAAACATCTCTAATATAGAGTAATCTTATAGTGGAGTATGTCTGTCCTGGATCAGCGGAGATTGTAGTAAATTACTATGATGCATGAGCCGAGGGAAACTCACACAGGGATTGAACAGATTTACTGCCTTTGTTTATTAGCTGTTTTTACAGTAGTGTGGGGATGTCCACACCACTGTAATGTCAAAACATCTCCTGAGAACCTCTTGAAGAGGCGCTTGAAGCACTTGAATTTGACTTTTTGAAATTTAAGTCCTGGATAACCCTTGAAAACAGCCATTTTTATGAAGAAGTACTTGAATTATTGACAATATATGGGACATTTATTTTAAATTTTATTGATAAAACAATCTTTTCACAACAACTGAAAGCTGCAGTCCATCTGATATACATATAGAAGCATTTTGCATGGCTATGAGCATGATATTACACATATATATGTAAGTATTGGATACAGCTTTTATTCTTCATGTCAATCATGTATTCATGGGAGAAAAAAATTTTGCAATTTATTTGATTTTGGTTTATTAGTTTATTTTTATTTATCTATTTACCTTTTTTAAATTTTAAAAGATAATAAAGAAAGATTTTGTTCGTTAAGATCGCTGATTAATAAAAAATAGTGCTTGAAAAGTCCAGGAATTTCATTTTACAGTATCTGTACAAACCCTGTCTAAGAAAAACAACCACACACGCACACACACTGCGGTCTCACTGTTAGTTATGAGTTTGTTTTCAATCTCCAGGTTATCCTGCAAGCACATGAGTTTGCTCCAACATGTTAAGCATTTCATAAAGAGGGAGAGAGGGCAAAAAGGAAGAGCCAATGGGAGTTAAGCAGGAGTTTTGGCTCATAATGAAGACCAGATGGTTTACCTTCACTGGTAGCCACATTCTTGGGAGCTTTGGTGGGTGTGTGATCCGTGCCGGAGCTCACATCGGAGGAGAGACTGGAGCTTCCCTTCCCTGGGACAAAAGGAAAGAAGGAAACAACAGTGGCCACGTTTACATGTAACCAAATCATCCGTTAGTAATGAGATTCACGGCTCAATCGAACTGAAACGCCTTCATGTAAACACCTTAACCGATCCGACTGAGCTCGATATAAATTTTGAAATGCGTGGTTTATTCCTTTTCTAATCCGATCGATAGAACATGTAAACACTGGATTGGATTGAAATGGAAACAAAGGACTGCACATATGCAATGATGTTGAAATATCGTAATGATGTTGAAATAGAGTAATGACATAGAAATAGCCTAATGACATAGAAATAGCGTAATGACATACGTTGAAATAGCGTAATGACGTTGAAATATTGTAATAACGTAGAAATAGCGTAATGATGTAGAAATAGCGTAATGACGTTGAAATACCGTTATGACATTGAAATAGCGTAATGACATGTGTTGAAATAGCGTAATGACATACGTTGAAATAGCGTAATGACGTGAAAATAGCGAAATGATGTTGAAATAGCGTAATGATGTAGAAATAGTGTAATGGTGTAGAAATAGTGTAATGGCATAGAAACAGCATAATGACGTAGAAATAGCGTAATGACGTTGAAACATCGTAATGACATACGTTGAAATATCGTAATGACGTAGTAATAGCATAATGACGTAGAAATAGCTTAATGACTTAGAAATAGCGTAATGCCTTTAAAAAAAATAGCATAATGATGTAGAAATAGCGTAATGATGTTGAAATAGAGTAATGATGTAGAAATAGTGTAATGGCGTAGAAATAGTGTAATGGCATAGAAACAGCGTAATGACGTAGAAATAGCGTAATGAGGTTGAAACATCGTAATGACATACGTTGAAATATCGTAATGATGTAGTAATAGCATAATGACGTAGAAATAGCATAATGACGTAGAAATAGCATAATGACGTAGAAATAGCGTAATGACGTAGAAATAGCGTAATGACGTAGAAATAGCGTAATGACAGAAATAGTGTAATGACGTTGAAATAGCATAATGACGTTAAAATACCGTTATGACATTGAAATAGCGTAATGACATGTGTTGAAATAGCGTAATGACATACGTTGAAATAGCGTAATGATGTTGAAATAGCGTAATGACGTTGAAATAGCGTTATGACATTGAAATAGCGTAATGACATGCGTTGAAATAGCGTAATGATGTTGAAATAACGTAATGATGTAGAAATAGCATAATGATGTTGAAATAGTGCAATGATGTTGAAATAGCGTAATGATGTAGAAATAGCGTAATAACATACGTTGAAATAGCGTAATGACGTGAAAATAGCGAAATGATGTTGAAATAGCGAAATGATGTTGAAATAGAGTAATGATGTAGAAATAGTGTAATGGCGTAAATAGTGTAATGGCATAGAAACAGCGTAATGACGTAGAAATAGCGTAATGACGTTGAAACATCGTAATGACATACGTTGAAATATCGTAATGACGTAGTAATAGCGTAATGCCTTTGAAATAGCGTAATGACGTAGTAATAGCGTAATGCCTTTGAAATAGCGTAATGATGTAGAAATCGCGTAATGACGTAGAAATAGCGTAATGATGTAGAAATAGCGTAATGACGTAGAAATAGCGTAATGATGTAGAAATAGCATAATGACGTTGAAATAGCGTAATGACATACGTTGAAATAGCGTAATGCCTTTGAAATAGCATAATGACGTAGAAAAAGCGTAATGACGTAGAAATAGCATAATGATGTAGAAATAGTGTAATGGCGTAAAAATAGCGTAATGACATAGAAATAGCGTAATGACGTAGAAATAGCGTAATGACGTAGAAATAGCGTAATGATGTAGAAATAGCGTAATGACGTGGAAATAGCATAGAAATAGCGTAATGACTTAGAAATAGCGTAATGACGTAGAAATAACATAATGGCATAGAAATAGCGTAATGACGTAGAAATAGCGTAATGACGTAGAAATAGCGTAATGACTTAGAAATAGCGTAATGACGTTGAAATAGCGTAATGACATATGTTAAAAAAAAAGCAAAATCGTTAAAATATTGTAATGACGTAGAAATAGCGTAATGATGTAGAAATAGTGTAATGGGGTAAAAATAGCGTAATGACGTAGAAAAAGCGTAATGACGTAGAAATAGTGTAATGATGTTGAAATAGCGTAATGACGTAGAAAAAGCGTAATGACGTAGAAATAGCGTAATGATGTTGAAATAGCGAAGTGATGTAGAAATAGTGTAATGGCGTAGAAATAGCGTAATGCCGTAGAAATAGCGTAATGTGTGTTAATGTATGTAATATTAATCATATAAAGAACCGATGTAGGAGATGACATTTAAACGCACACCTCGACCCGATCACATGTTCAGTGTTCATGTAAACACTGCATTCAGATTCATCAGTCGGAATGAATTCAGTCCGATTGAAAGAAAGGTTGTGCACAGCCATTGTGTGCTTGTTTTTGAGTTCATAGCATTCAGTCCCATTGGCAGCAGTGGGAACGCTGGTGTGAAGGGTGGGGTGCAGCGCTTCCCACTGTAAGTCAATATTATAACAGATGCAATAAAAGTACCATCGGACATTTTGGGCCCATCACTCATTCACTCACTGAAACTCCTCTTGTTCCTAATCCAGAGTGAGGGCTGAGGTTTTCATGATTAAAGATTTGGAGAGGAACTCATTACCCAAAACTCATCAGGAATGCGCCAAAGCTGAGCAAAACCCTTCGTTTCTTTCTGCCAAGTAAAGAAAAAGGCAATATCCGTGACTGGAACAATAGATGGAAGAAGTTACTTTAGTATCTCGAATACTGGCAGAGTTTGCAGTTTCGCAGTAATCCTCCAAGACGGATTTATCTATCGTACATTAGGACATATTTGGCCACTGTGCAAAAACCGTTCATGATGGCTTGTTACTTGCATTTGGTTGAGGTTTAAGAGGGGGAATAAGTTCAATACATGCACATTAGTTCACATTTGTGTATTTGAATGTTGGATTGGTGTTGTAATAAAAATGTGGTCATTCATAGCCTGGAACGGAGATTCTTCAGACATAAATCAAAAACACTTCCACCATCCTCAAGGTTATTGTCCCCCAGTCGCAGGGACAAGCCAGTGTTAAGAGCCTGAGTTTCACTGATGGAAAGCATGAATTTCCATGGTTAGTTGGTATATCACCATAGCCATGCTAACCAGTAAAGCTAACCAACCCAGGGGTGTGTTTCCCAAAAGTATCGTTAACCAATAGTTTACAACAGTCACTGAAATTCCCAAACAGAATCTCAACAGATCTTGACCTGTGAATAGCAGCATAGTTTATTGTTAGTAGACGTTGATTTTAAGTCTCTCTGTGGTGAAAATTAAGCTTTTAATGTTGTTTATGTGTCTATGAGGAGTTTTTAGCCATGTGTAGGTTCATAAGTGGACAGCATTGCTGAGTATTTCAGTGAACCAAAGACAGTCTCAAAAACACGCTTTGAAATCGCTGGTGTTTCTGACGTCACAAACCACCTTGTAACCAATCAGATCAACGTGTGATCGTCAACCAGTGGTGAGCTGAGTGAGTGAGTGGGTGGGGGCGGGGCTTATTTGCATATTCATAGAACCGCACATACTAAATGAGGCAAGGGTGTCGAGTTACAGTCAAGATATTTTAACTCGTGAAGAAATTTCAAGGATAGATGACATTACTGACTACTAGTTCACTTAAAAAAAAAAAAACTTTTGCTGATAATTTACTCGCCCCCATGTCATCCAAGATGTCCATGTCTTTCTTTCTTCAGTCGAAAAGAAATTAAGGTTTTTGCAGCATTTTTCTCCATATAATGGACTTCAATGGGAATCAAAAGGTTCAAGGTCCAAAAGACAGTTTCAGTGCAAACTGTTCAAAGGGCTTTAAACGATTCCAGACGATGAATAAGGGTCTTATCAAGCGAAATCAGAATCTTTTTCCGAGTCATTTGGTTCATTCAACGAACAAAATGAACGAATTGACTCGGAAAAAGATTTGTTCATTTTGATAAACGAGTTCGAACAGGAGAGTCACGAACGAACATCACAGAACAGCAAGGCGAGCATTTGAGCTTATAAAACTTAAACTTTGTTATTTATTTATTAAATGAGCGATCGTTTCGCTTGATAAGACCCTTATTCATCGTCTGGTGTCGTTTAAAGCCCTTTAAACAGTTTGCACTGAAACTGTCTTTTAGACCTTGAACCATTTGGAGTCCATTGAAGTCCATTATATGGAGAAAATCCTGGAATGTTTTCATCAAAAACCTTAATTTCTTTTCGACTGAAGGAAGAAAGACATGGACATCTTGGATGACATGGGACTGAGTAAATTATCAGCAAAAGTTTATTCAAAAGTGAACTACTCCTTTAAGAGTCCGAATATGTTTTGTGGCCACTGGGAAGATCGTCTTTTATAAATGTAGAGTGTGTATAAATCAAGGCAAATGTGGGAATGTGTGCTCAATAATCCTACTCATTCAGTCTCCATCTGGAATATTTTTTTTTTTAAATCTCCATAAAGGTGGAAAAGAGCTCTTATATGACTTATGGATTAGGGTCATCGGATCAGGAGCAGGAATGGCCACTCCGGTTGTGAAATTCGAAGGAAATCTCCTTTGCAGTCTTTTGTAATTTCTCCTTTTTCGTGATGGGAATGGCTGCGTTCGGGATGGCAAAAGACTGACAGCTTAATGACTCAAATTTATTTTCAAAGTCCAGCAGAGCACTTTCCTTCCTCGTTTAGTAGGAGAGAATGGAGACTTTTGGATTTTCCAGTCGTTATTTTTACAGGTCAGAGTTCAGTTGTAGTTCAGATTTAAAATCAATGATCTATTCTTCTACATCAGGCACTCTTAAATACGTTCACTGTATCAGGAGAAGGATCACGTAAACCTTAAAGGAGTAGTTCACTTTTTTTTTTTTTTTATTTGCTGATAATTTACTCACCCCCATGTCATCCAAGATGTCCACGTCTTTCTTTCTTCAGTCGAAAAGAAATTAAGGTTTTTGATGAAAACATTCCAGGATTTTCTCCATATAATGGACTTCAATGGACTCCAAATGGTTCAAGGTCTAAAAGACAGTTTCAGTGCAAACTGTTTAAAGGGCTTTAAACGACACCAGACGATGAATAAGGGTCTTATCAAGCGAAACGATCGCTCATTTAATAAATAAATAACAAAGTTTAAGTTTTATAAGCTCAAATGCTCGCCTTGCTGTTCTGTGATGTTCGTTCGTGACTCTCCTGTTCGAACTCGTTTATCAAAATGAACAAATCTTTTTCCGAGTCAATTCATTCGTTTCATTCGTTGAATGAACTAAACGACTCGGAAAAAGATTCGAACAGGAGAGTCACGAACGTTTAAAGAATAAAGATAAACATTTGTACATTTATGAACGTTTATAAACTGTTCACACAAATTAGGTGGGTCATCCTCAAAATATAGAGATAATTGTGCCGTGATATTATAGTCATAAAAAATCCATATAAATGGCACAGTTCCATAATTTTATAAACAACATACAACAAGTGATATGAAATGATATAATATGCACTTCTGTAATTCTTTATTTATTTATAATTTTGTTTTCAAAGGTATATGCAAAATGTATGCGAAAAATACTTATTTAATATGATGTGAATTTGTCAAATTGTCCTTCATGGTTAGAAATATTATCAAAATGTTTGAAATACTCATCACCGCTTTTTTGGGAGAATACATAAGCTTAGTTCAAAAGTTTAACATTTTGTAAATCTTAAAATCAGCATCTTGAGAATGACCCATCTCTGTTTTTACGCCTGTTTTAAACCTGATTTCTGTGCATCGTCAGGCTTATATCCTACATTTTAGGTCACATACGTCATTATTTGGTATTGAGTTGAGAAAATCATCTGTAAAACCGTACGCTAGCAGCTCTTTCAGCAAATCTCAGCGGTTTTAGCTCTCGATTCTGGATAAGCGTGCAGCGTCTCTTTTAGCAGCAAAGCAATACAGTTTCCTCATCCATTTTGATTAAGCTGAAAACTTTAAGCTTTGTGAAAGCTTTGCCTAGCAACATAACAATAACAGCGCCGGTCTCTGGCCGTGACTCGAGGCGCGCGAAACACGTGGGGTCCAGTTGAGTCACGTTCTGCTAACTACAACAGGAACCCAAGCAGATGTTCTGGATCAACGATGTCACCGCAACATGTCGTCAACAACGTGTTCAGTGTGGGTCACGTCATTCGGCTTTAGAAATCCTAGTTTTCCCGTTATGGCAGAGGTGAGAAGAGTTCATTGAGTCGTTCAATGCATCAGCGCTAATCTGACAGCTAGTTTGAAAGGTCTTCACACAACAGCTTTCCCGCGACGTATGTTGGCAACGTTTCACCAAAGGCATATAGCAGCACACGACCAACAACTGTGAACCGCGTTTCTCGGTGTTTATCCTGCATGGATGCTTGATAAGAGGAACTTGTTTACAGAGACATCAGTGTTTGTGGGATGAATGCTGAGCTGTTCTCATATGGAGCCACTTGTGGTTCAAGTTTATGACCTGACAGAGGATGAAGAGCCATAAACCAACCCTTGTAAATTAAAGGGATAGTTCACTTAGAAATTAATTTTTGGTATGTTTTATCTTACCTCAAGGCCATCCAAGATGTGTCTTTGTTTCCGCAGTATTTTCAATTTTGATATTTTTAGGTCAAACCGTTCTTGTCTGTTGGTCATATAATGGAGGTCTATGGTCACCACCTCAAAGAGCATGCACAGAGAAGTCCAAATTAAACATGATTTAATGACTCGTGAATGTAAGTACACACTGATGGCCTAAGACATGAAACGAGCGGTTTGTGTGAGAAAACGAACAGTATTTATATCGTTTTTACCTCTTGTAACCACAGCCACGTCCAACTCATCTGAGGGCGCAGGCGCTTCGGTCTGTGCAAGCGGCGGAAGTGATCTCTCACGCGATTGCGAATTTTTTTTAACGTTGTCTATCGAAATCGTCTTCCATTGCGATTTCCTGCATATCTAAATATGTTTAGATCTTCACAGTGAAGGATAACACTTCTGAAATCTCTGTGTAAACAATGAGTGACGTACACACGCGAGAGCACTCCCGGCGAACCATTCGCATTGTATTTATCGTGCAATTTATATGCGAAAATTAGTTTTTACATACGCACTGTAAACCCCATGGGATTAGTGATGTGGGGCGTGTGCGTATTACATGCCATAAAGTGCATATCATGTGAAAACTAGTTTTCACGTATAAATTGCGCGATAAATACAATTTATCATTCGTGCGTAGAAACGGGCGTATATGTTGCCGTAAGATTATGCTTACTCTCCTCTCACCGCCTTATTAATGAAGCTGTGCGTACCTGTGAAATCCAAGCGTGCCGCACAAGCCCTCAAAAGTGAAGCCAAAACGTCTCGATCGATGTAATTTCAAGTGTTCGTTTTTAAAATAAGTTTGTTTTTAGTTAGTTATGTGAAGAAAACGGTGCTCTGACATCATGATTGACAGCTGTGATTGACAGGTTTTCTGTGCGAGGTAGTCACTGAAGCACCAGCGGACTTTTTTAAAAAAATGTTGATTATGTGGTTAGTAGTTGTATTTACCTTATTTTAACGAAGTTCTGCAATCAGCAGACATCATTGGAGAAGAACGAAGCAGACAGAGGACACTTTGGCTGCATTTACACTGCAGGTCTTGATGCCCAAATCCGATTTTCTGACTATATCCGTTTTTTTGACGACCTGCTTACATCATCTTTTAAAAGTGACCCGTATCCGATATTTGCATTTACACTATACACTGCTGAAACTACCAAAATGCAGTTCTGGTTCTGAAACGGGAAATTAAGCAAAACAGCACGAAATTCAATTGATGCAGATGCAAATAAAATTATCCAGTGTTTTCTTTCCACAATATTTCAATAAGTCATCAAAACATTGGTCTCGTACGGCGGAGAAAAAAAGAGGAGCGGCTCTGGCCACGAGCACTTAAAACGATGCCTCATATCTCGTGAAATGTCTTCAAAAACGGATTTATTTCTGTAACAACCCTGCATTTTTGCCTGCACTCTTCACCCCAAACACTCAAAAGACATGAAACCTCCGCATTGCTCCACTGTGTGTATACTTTCTTCCATCGCGCGGCTCGCGCCTATATTCGCGCACTTTTTAATGAGCTTGACTCGCATTTACTGGGGAATATCCGATTTATCTGCTTACATGGCACACGCAAATGCACGTATCTGATTCATATCTAGGGTTGGGTATCGTTTGAATTTGAACAATTCTGATTCGGATTCCGATTCCTTGTTTCGATTCCGTTTCCTAACGATTCTCGATTGCGATTCTTTTAAGAGGCAGGGTCAAAAAAGTTTAGCTAACCTTGCTAACCAACAGTCTTTCTGAAGGAAATAATCCTTTCTGAAGGAAATACTCCTTCTGTCACAAATACTTGTCACAAATTTAGCATTTTGCAGAGATTTCGTTAATTTTTAGAAAAGTGAAGCCACACTTTGGACCGCCGACGTAAGCTACTCATGTTCGACTCGCGCGGTTATGCAAACACTTCCGGTAGACGCTTCTTCGTTGGTGTTGTTCAGCGGTTTCTTCTTCCGCTCGGCGGACTGTGAATATCGAAAGTAGGAATTGAAATTTTAACTTTTAAACGATTCCGGGGAAAACGAAAAGTTAGTCCCGGTTCCAATCGATACTCGATTCTCGATACCCAACCCTATTCATATCCGATTTATTACTACATACAGTATGAATGAGGCCTGAATCCGATCTGAGAAAATCGCAATTCATGCGTTTTTTTCCTGCTTACACGTTCACCGGTCATATCCGATCTGTGCCACATGAGAGGAAAAAATCGGATTTGGGTCACTTGAACCATGCAGTGGGGCGTGTGCTTGCGTTTGATTCAGCGAGAATGAGGGCGCGGCCTTGATTTCGCGGCTTTACTTCCTGCTCACGACTGCGCATGACTGGTCCCGAAACACGCAAGTGCGCAGACTCAAGGCCAATTTATACTTCTGCGTAGGGTGCGCACAGTAGGTACGGCGTAGCATACGCACAGACGCGTCCCATACCGCGTACCCTTCCGCGTTGCCTGACGCGCACCTCTTCAAAAATGTAACTACACGTCGCGACGACGCGGACCGCAAGATCGGTGATTGGTCGGCTTGGTAGCATCGTATTTCCACACGTACCAGCTCCTCCGTCTTCTCTCATTTCTGGCTTTCAGTTTTAGTAATTTCACTAAAATTAACTGTTTTTCCACCCCAATAAGCTCCAACTCCAACATGATCCACTCTCTTTCAGTCGCTATTGCTTGTAGTAACCTAGCCGCGAGGAATCTAAACACAGTGGAACATTGAAACCCTCCGACGCCTACTAGCGTTTCGGAGCAGTACTGCAGAGCAACCAATACCTGAACGCAGAAGTATAAATGCTCACGACGGCGTAGCCTACGCCGTACACTACGGCATACCCTCGACGCAGAAGTATAAATTGGTTCAAGATGTCAGCGTCATATGGAGACACTTGCGGCTTCAGTTCTCTCTGATGGAAAAGAGCGAAGGGGCGTCGTCCATCTTTTTTTACAGTCTATGGTGAAATCCAGGTGTCATTAGAATAACACGTCCCTACATATTCACGTCTCCGCTTCCCCCACGCCCTCAGGGCCAATGCGTGTATTCATTTAGCATGCGCAGTTCTATGAATATGCAAATGAGCCCCGCCTCCACTCACTCACTCAGCTCACCACTGGTTGACGATCACACGTTGATCTGATTGGTTACAAGGTGGTTTGTGACGTCAGAAACACCAGCGATTTCAAAGCGTGTTTTTGAGACCGTCTTTGGTTCACTGCAGTTTTAAGGAGGAAATACTGTCCACTTATCAACTCACACATGGTGTGTGTTAAAGCACATAAAAAACACCACATAGACACATAAACAACATTAAAAGCTGGATTTAGGATGTACTTAAGAACTGTTCACTGAAAGGTTATTCAGGGAAATAAAAATGATCCATTACTGTAGAAAAAAACAAGCTTTTGGAACCCAAACCCGGTAGAAAGAGTCAAAGAACAGTTTGATTCTTGTTTTTACTGTTTTAAATTGCTAACTGTTTGGAACGGCTGCAACTGGGTCCAGGTTTATATAGACAGATGTTTTATTTCATTGTCCTCGAAGTTCAGATGTG
Organism: Pimephales promelas; assembly: GCF_016745375.1. The sequence goes on along the minus strand of NW_024121388.1, from coordinate 8,713 downwards.
AAGCTCATCCGTGTCCTCTACACGAGCAACACGAGGGCAGGGAGTTCAACACTACACTGGACCCTCTTGAGCCTCGGTAGAAATTGAGTTATCAAAAGAGCCAAGGCTGAGGGGAGAGACATAATTGTTTTCTGGTCTGGAAAACAACTTCTCAAAAGCTTTCATATGTTTCCTGTCCTGTGCTTGCGCACAAAACACAAGGAGAAATGCACCAGGCCTGAAGAGAAATGCAAAATCAGGGGTCCAGAGATGCAAATATATGAACTTTTATATGCAGTAAATAGAGTTACAGAGCCAGAATGTTTCATTTGCCATTGTTTAGTAATTCAATCACATTTGTGCACTAAATACCATATTATAGGACGAGGAGTTACTGCGTTTAAACAGTTGCAATGAGCGAGAAGTGAACTCCAAGTAACTTTGTGTTTCTAACATCTGTTTTACAAAAATACTTCGCACCTGCTTAGATCACGGTGGTCCGAAGGAAAAACCTTCTTTGTAATTGTTGGATGAACACACAAGCACTTGCATAGTGAACCAGGAGTAGAGAAAAAGACAGCTGTATTATTTATTATTGAATTGAAATCCTCCCCTATAGATCCAATCACAGGTGTTGACTGGAGACGCATTGAATTTGACACACATGATCAGGTAAAGCACTGATCGAGTCACTCCAGACAGATGTTGATGGCAGATGTAAACAAGCCCACATGTGTTGAGTTTAAAGCTGCATAAACATCTGCACACACCATCATAAAACCCCTCTGTTTGTAAATATACGCTGTTAAAGTTATCTTCAGGGGCGTTTAGACGACACCACTTTCAGCTAAAAACGTCATTTACACAACAACATTTTGGGAGCCCGAAAACGCAAACTTTTGAAAGCAGGTTTCAAAGTGCAAGTTTTAGAAATGTGTGAAAATTATGTTTCTTTACAAAGAGACATCGCCATCTACTGGCCTGGCGACAGAATACAGAGATGTTTGTCGTGGATCCTCTGTGAACCGGGATAGTTTTGACAACATTGAAATAATTGAATAAATTGAAATAAAATATCTGATCATAATCTTGATGCCAACAGTTCTCATTTTCATTTTGTTTCATTTCATTTAGGCTACTAAAATAACTAAAACTGAAAAAAAAAATAGTAAAAATTACAAACAAAATAAAAATTAGTACAAAATGAAAATGGAGAAAATAAAATAAAAACGATCCAATCTCAATGATACTAAAATATCACCGCCTATACCTTTAGCAAACTTCAGGATATGACATTTACAAATAAGATAGCTAGTTGTTGAAAGAACAATGTTTGAGAGGTTCGACAAGTACTAAGATGTAAGATTTAAGAAGGAGGGAATCCTGTGTCGCGCTTGTATTTGATGTAATAGTGGGCGTGCTGTGTACGTTCTTTACAGTGGGGTGGGCGTGGTTGGTAGATTGTTGTGGGCGTGGCTGTAGTCCTGACGCAGACACGTTTACCAGGTAACCACGCCCCTTAACGCAGCCTTTCTATTCATAACAAGCGTGCGATCGAGTTACAGATTGTTTCGGCTGTTTTAGAGGCAGGTGTCTCAGGATGACTTTGACAGTATCTCTCAGGTATTATTTTTTGTTAAATACCACGTTTTATGTGTGTAACTAAAATTACATATGCAGCTTCAATCACGAGCCACATCTAATCAATTTAGCCGTGTTTTAATACACTTTGAATGTACCTTTTCCTCATTAATTTAACTTTTTAGCTACTATTACAAAATAAAAATAATTTTAAACCATTTTAACAAAGCTGCACAACCCCCCTCCTTTTTAGCTGAGAGACTGGCTTAATTTATTCAAATTTATTAAAACTCATCAGAAGCGGTATCATTCCGCTTTAATTTCCCGCTGGAATATTTTCTATTAGCCTACTGTACTTATTATTACCACACCAAAAGACACCAGTGCATGACAGTTGCTAAAAAAAAAATAGAAAATCAGAAAGCATCGCATAAAAGTTCTCAGGGAAAATATCGCATACCTTCACTTCCATACTGTTTGCCATTGTTCGCACCCATCCTGAAGAACACATAGTCTCTCCACACAGTGAAGCATTAATGTGACACGGGGAAAGTCCTCGAGCTGACACGATACACATCCATGAGTAAAAGTCTTCTTTAAACCAGAGAGCAGAGCCGAATCCAGATGTTCTTCTGTCTGAGGAAAATGCCCATTATCGAGGAGAAGCTGATGTGGAGCGGGCGGACCCGACGTGTGTGTGTGCGTGTGTGTGTGTGTGTGTGTGTGTGTGAAGAGAAGCTGAACCACAATAACTCACTTACACTGAGACTGTGATGGAGGGCTGGACCAGCCTTAAAGAGACCCTCGGTTTAAAACCACAGATCATCTAAAGTAGCCTATAGTGTTTGGGGACATCATAGCTCATTAATATAATATAATAGGCTAAATAATATAATATATTCCTATATAAAAATGGTTAAAATAATAAAATTAGTGCTGCACAGTTAGGCTATTAATCGCATCTAAAATAAAGGTTTGTGTTTACTGTACTGTGTATAATTATTTTATATAATAATACACACATACAGTATGCATGTATATAGTCTATATATATTTAAGAAATATTTGCATGTTGTATATACATTTATACATAATTTATATTATATACTGTATAGATTTTTTTATAAGAATTTTAAATATTTTTTTCTATATACAAGAGAATTATATACACATGTACTGTAACACATATAAACACAAACTTTGAGATTTATCATTGCCCTGCACTAAATAAAATATAATATAGTCTAATATAATGTAATATAATATAATAAAAGAGTATTGGTCTCTTAAGAAGCACTTTAAAATGTATGAATGCCATTGCATTATTATAACCACTTAGTGGTTTTCAAATTTGAGTGGATCGTGTTCATATTTCCTATAGTGGTAACGTGTGTGATCGTGTGGGAAACTGATTCATGTCCTCCAATAATCACAGACACACTGAAGTCAGTACTGAAACAGTGTATAGATGAGATAAACAAACACTGCGATGTACAGCAGATGCATCTGAACATGTGGACCATTAATTAAATAAATATTAACACCAGTGAAGGAAATGAACCAAGTCTGCATCCTTACTGTGTGCTTCTATTGTTAGTTAGAGACTTCCTGCGCAGAATGAAGGCATTCGGGACTATCAGCGGAAGCCTTTTACTCTCAACAACAGGAATCATACACACACAAGGGTATTTTTGTCTAGGAATTACTTCCATGAAACTCCCTTAAATCAGTAATTGCCCTTGACCTTTATGTTGTAGAAACAATACAAAGTTCCTTATTTTTTTAAGTGCCGATGGACTTTTATTGTCTAAGAATTAAACATCTCTCTCTCTTTAATTTCATATTATGACAAAGGTGAATAGACTCATTCTAAATTAACACAAGATCTTACTACTTTATTCCTGGACCACACAGTTTTAAAAAGGTCTTTCTAAATACCAATGGCTGTTGTTAATTATGTATTCATTTATTATCCATCTATCAAACACAGATCTGAGCAGAGTCTGTAAAACATGTTGAGTTGCACAAATGTTATTTTTCTTGGAAGTGAGTTTGAGAAAAAGTTTAGCGTCTGCTTTTGACTGGTGTGTGTTGGCTTGCATGACCAGAGTCTGTTGGCTGTGTGTGTGTGTGTGTGTGTGTGTGCGAGAGTTAAACGCCAAGCCGGAGAGTTTCTCTCTCTCTCTCTCACACACACACCCTCTCAAACGCCAAGGTCAAACGCCAAGCCAGAGAAAGCCTTTACAGCCAAACACTCTGCAGCCCAAGAACACTATCTACTTCCTGTCTCTGGGGCTCTATTGATGGAGGCTGGCACACACACACACACACACACACACACACACATATGCAGATGTGATACCAAAGCAGCAGGAAGAAAACCTTAAGCAGCTGCTCAGTATGTGGTTTTGAAAAGATGTGAAACCTGAGACCTGGAGAGAAGTTGCAGCGATTAAAGTTTTAAAATGTGAGGTTTAGTTATATGAAATATTTGTTCCTTTTGTAGGATGAGGCGCAAAACATTGCAGTCAACAAAAACACACTTTTGAGGAGGCGCTTCCACTATAGAAAACCAAACACTTCCACTAGAGGAAACTCTCACATTCATTTCCAATGCGCTCGTTTCTGACGCCGAGAGGCAACAAGTGTGACTATTTTATTCAGCACCATTCAACCTGTTCGAATCATGTTCCAAAACCTTAACCAAGTTTCGTAACAGTCAGATGAAGAAAAAAAAAAAGTAAAATTTTTCAGTCAAAAATGACTGAGGAGCACCATAGGGTTAAGGAAGTAATTTGGGCATTTAAGGTCATGTGATCAGGCGGCCAGCACATGGAAATAAGCACTCATATGGAATACCAGACTGATCTCATGAAGTAGCGTGTGTATGACACGCCAATTCGTATTTCCATTTTTGGCATGCTATCAAGACGCATAATCGCTTTTCATCGTGTTTATGAACACCGTTGACTTAAAGGTATAGCGGAGGATTTTCTTTTTCCGGGTGGGTAGTCTATACTATTGGTCCACCTAAGTGTCAATCATTCTGGTGATATGTTTACGTAAGGCCGTCGTAGGCTATGTGCTCATCCCTATGTAGTTTTCACTTTCATGTGTATTATGTCGGAGTTACGGTTTCAGCCATTCCTTTGAAAATGGCTGAGGGTCGAAAGAGAAAAAATGTTTACTAAGTGTATGATAAGAAGAGAAAGGCCGCAGAATATAGAAACAAGACCGGAGAGATTTTGGGTGAATATCACACGCTGGCGTGCGCTAAAAGCACAGGTTGGGCTTCTCACTGATGCCGCAGTCGCGAAGATTCTACCAGACAGGTAAAGTTTGTCATGCTATTTGGAGAAATCCATTTAAAATCACTAGTAAAAGTTAATGCAAGCTACAATGCTAGCCCTGGCACGAGTCATGCACCGCATAGACACGGTAAACATCTCAATTTGTCTAAAGTAGCCTTTTGTCCAAAATGGTAAATGGTATCACGCTGCAATATTCTAAAATCTTGTGTGTTTATTATTACACAAATGCAACAAGCTACTTCTCCATATGCAACTGTCACAGGTCGAGGGGAGGAACGCTCGGGTGACCAACCACCCCCCCTCTAACTGAGTCACCACCGTGAGGAGCCGACACCACAGGCACACAACAGAGGACCCGGAGACAGAGACAAGTTTCAAAGGAGTAACAATCTTTATTAAACCAAGGGTTTCTCACAGTTTAAGATACTCTCAGCGGTGCTGCAGACTTCCGGACTCATACAGTAAATATGGCAGGTAAGGATTCTTCACAGTACAGGGTACTCTCGTTGGTGCACGGTAGTGAACAGTGGATTAAAAGCTTACTTTTCCCCCAGCAGTACTGCAGACTTCCGGACGCATACAATAAGTATGGCAGGTAAGGATTCTTCACAGTACAGGGTACTCTCGTTGGTGCACGGTAATGAAGCAGTGGATTAAAAGCTTACTTTTCCCCCAGCGGTGCTGCAGACTTCCGGACTCATACAGTAAGTATGGCAGGTAAGGATTCTTCACAGTACAGGGTACTCTCGTTGGTGCACGGTAATGAAGCAGTGGATTAAAAGCTTACTTTTCCCCCAGCGGTGCTGCAGACTTCCGGACTCATACAGTAAGTATGTCAGGTAAGGATTCTTCACAGTACAGGGTACTCTCGTTGGTGCACGGTAATGAAGCAGTGGATTAAAAGCTTACTTTTCCCCCAGCGGTGCTGCAGACTTCCGGACTCATACAGTAAGTATGGCAGGTAAGGATTCTTCACAGTACAGGGTACTCTCGTTGGTGCACGGTAATGAAGCAGTGGATTAAAAGCTTACTTTTCCCCAGCGGTGCTGCAGACTTCCGGACTCATACAGTAAGTATGGCAGGTAAGGATTCTTCACAGTACAGGGTACTCTCGTTGGTGCACGGTAATGAAGCAGTGGATTAAAAGCTTACTTTTCCCCCAGCGGTGCTGCAGACTTCCGGACTCATACAATAAGTATGGCAGGTAAGGATTCTTCACAGTACAGGGTACTCTCGTTGGTGCACGGTAATGAAGCAGTGGATTAAAGCTTACTTTTCCCCCAGCGGTGCTGCAGACTTCCGGACTCATACAGTAAGTATGTCAGGTAAGGATTCTTCAACAGTACAGGGTACTCTCGTTGGTGCACGGTAATGAAGCAGTGGATTAAAAAGCTTACTTTTCCCCCAGCGGTGCTGCAGACTTCCGGACTCATACAGTAAGTATGGCAGGTAAGGATTCTTCACAGTACAGGGTACTCTCGTTGGTGCACGGTAATGAAGCAGTGGATTAAAAGCTTACTTTTCCCCAGCGGTGCTGCAGACTTCCGGACTCATACAATAAGTATGGCAGGTAAGGATTCTTCACAGTACAGGGTACTCTCTCTCTCTTCAGTTCACAGTAGGGCGACAGTGGGTTAAACGATTACTTTATCAGCATTGCTGTATACTTCTGGGCTCAAACAGTAAGTAGAACAGGTGAGGACAGTCACAGTACACAGTACTCTCTCTTCAGTTCACAATACGGAGACAGTGATTCATAATGTTACTTTACCAGCGATGCTGTGTGCTTCTGGGCTCAAACAGCAAGTAGAACAGGTGGGGATCTTCACAGTACAAAGTACTCTCTCCTCAGTTCACAGTAGGGCGACAGTGGGTTAGACGATTACTTTACCAGCGATGCTGTGTGCTTCTGGGCTCAAACAGTGAATAGAACAAGTGAGGACATGCACAGTACACAGTACTCTCTCTTCAGTTCACTGTATCACTCTGGGCTTCTGACGGGGGCAGATATAATAACCTTCCACAAACGTGTAAGCATGGATAAGGCTACTTCTCAGCAAAGACACATCACACTCGTGTTCACTTCAATTCCACAGCCAAAAATCAATGTGTATAATAAGGCAAAAGCACTGCAATTCACTCACACGGTAGGGCTGATCAGAGGCCTCGCCCTGTTTTGTTGTGCTCACTTTACATGGGGTTTCACTTTCAATTCCTCCTCCACACTCTCTGAAACACATAGCTTCTCCAACAGTCAGATCCACACTCACTGTATCCTCTTCAAGCGGTTTAAATGTTCATAAGATAAAATCAGTTGACTTATCTTTGCTCTCTTCTTTCCCAGCACAGATCCAGTCGATAGCTCAGACCAGCAGGCTTCCTACAAACAATCACTCTGATCCAGCAAGCTTAAATGGGCGTCTCTCCCTTTCCCCTGTCCCTTCCCTGTCAGTGGGTCCTCCATCTGAACCTTCCCCGTCTGTGTCTCCCCCGTCTGAGCCCTCCTCTCCCTTCTGTCTGTGTCCTTTTATCTTGTTTATCTTGACTCGTCAAACAGGAAACCTGTGTGAGTGCCGCTCCTCTCTCTCTCGCACCTGCAGGGCATTAGCGCTAATCAGTGCGGGCATGATTCCATCACGCCCGGAACTGCAGTGGTGTGTTGCACACAATCCGTTCCCCTAGGGAACTTGCGACTCTGAGGAGGGTTCCGATCGCCAAGCGATTTTGTCACCCGTGACACAACTATGTATAAAAATAACGTATTAACAATGAGAGATATTAGGTTAAGGACCAACGTAATAGCACTGCTTATGTTGCTATGTAACGTAATTGCGATTTGCAAAATAGTTTCCTCAGAACGTATTTCGTGTGATACAGGGTTGCACATATCATGTCTTGAGTCCTCGGTCACTCAATCGATCAGTATAATAAGTAAATAAAACACGGAAGGGCATTTGACATGTTGTCTTTTTTTATGAATGTTTTTTAGTTAGTTTAGAATTTGCAACATAATTGTGCAAGGCGTATAGCTAGACGTTCCCTAGCTCTCGGGAGCAAGAGTGTTGTGTTTGTGCATGTGCATTTTTTTAAAAAAATTGGAGAGGGCGGGTCTTCTCTAAAATTCGGAAAGATCCTCCGCTATACCTTTAACGTTATTACTGTATATATGACTTGCATCAACCCCGTCCCTAAACCTACCCTTCACTGGGGTTAATGGCATTTATGAGTGTTCCCTTACCATCCTAGGAAAAAAAAAGATCGCTCACCAGATGTAGATCTCCATTTTGCTTCATTTCGCGCGGACATTTGATGGCGTGTACAGACGCGCGGAATCACTCGACGTTAATGGCGTAGACATGTACGCATACACGCGGATAGCTTAAAATGCGTAGAGATAACACGCCACTTGACTCGAAAGTGCCGTGTATGTTTACGCAAAAGTCATGATGTCATGTTGGGAATACAGAGTGGCGAGAGGTTTTGAGCGAGAGGTACTTTAAATACACAGAATCTAACGGTTCAAAGGGATATGTTTTCAGGGCCTCAAGGACCAAAGAAAGATCCCACATAGGAACCGATGGGGGCCGTTGGGAATTCATTCTTCTGGCTCCTCTAAGGAAGCGGATAGCCATAGACATATACACTAGACCTCACCTGGGGGTTCTAAGCATGCGTCAAAACCGCCGCCATCTTGGAACAGGGGTCTTGTCATCTCTGCCTTTATTTCGAATTCATTGATGGTGGCGGACTTTTGTGCAGGGTATGAAGTTCACGGATGAAATCTGAACTAGGAAGAATGTTTAAAAAAAAAAAAAAAAAAATTTTTTTTTTTCTTTCAGGAA
>NW_024121387.1:76012-97598 GCF_016745375.1 Pimephales promelas | reverse complement strand
CACTCCACACTAAAGGATGTATGTGGTGGCCTATCTGCTTACCACGTCCCTTTGAGTGGAGCTTTTCACGGGAGATACCCATTGGTAATTCTTTTTCTTCGTGGTATTGTGAGGTCAGACCAAGAGAAACTAATCTGCTCTGCCCTCTGAGGGCTCTAGATGCTTATGTCCACAGAGCTGCCCTGTGGAGAAAGCCTGAACAGTTATCTGTTTGTTTTGGACCTCCGAAGAAAGGTTGTCCCGCATCTGAGCAGAGGTTGAGTAAGTGAGTGGTCGAGGCCATCTCATTTGCATATGAGTCCGCCGGTCAGCCTTCTCCTTTGGCTGTCTGGGCTCACTCAACCAGGGGTATGGTAGCTCCGCTCCAGGGGCGCAGGTGCTTTCATCTAAATATGTGCCTGATTTCATACAACGGACACCTGCTCGCATGGCGGCGTTGGTATTAGCGTTCCCACGGCGTTTACACGCAGCTCGAAGTTCCCTGAATGGGAACGTCTCTGGTTACGTATGTAACCCTAGTTCCCTGAAGGGAACGAGACGCTGCGTGTCTATGCCATACTCCCAGCATGCCCGTGAGCGCTTGCTTCAGTCCTATCAGAAGCTGTTGCGCTTGTGTTTCGGGGATGCTTTATAGTTTCCTGGTCGATACGTCACCCCGCCTATGACGTTCCGTCTCGCCATTGGACAGATTTCATACGTGCTTCATGACTCGTCACGCAGAGGCGTTCCCACGGCGTTTACACGCAGCGTCTCGTTCCCTTCAGGGAACTAGGGTTACATACGTAACCAGAGACGTTTTACCTTTTTTTGAATCCATTCAGCCGATCTCCGGTTCTGGCAGTACCACTTTTAACATAGCTGAGCATACATCATTGAAGTGCACAAGACCATTAGCATTTCTCCCAAAAAAATTACCAGAGTGTTTAGATATTTTTCCTATTTAAAACTTTTTAAAGATTTTTCTGTAGTTACATTGTGCACTAAGACCGACGGAAAATGTAAAGTTGCGATTTTCTAGACTGATATGACTAGGAACTATACCCTCATTTGTGTGTAATAATCAAGAAACTTCACTGCCGTACCATAAGTGCAGTAGGCGCAATGTTATGAAGCAGTGCCTGAAAATAGTCCCCAGCTTCCAACGTTACCGGGACTAAGTTTGTGTAGTCATTCCACCTGCTGCACTCATGGTGCTACAGTGAAGTTTCTTGCTTATTACGCAGGAATGAGGGTATAGTTCCTAGTCATATCAGCTTATAAAATCGCAACTTTACATTTTCCGTCGGTCTTAGTGCACAATGTAACTACAGAAGAGTCAAGTTTTAAATAGGAAAAATATCGAAACACTTAGGTAATTTTTTTTGGGAGAAATGCTAATGGTCTTGTGCACTTCAATGATGTGTAACGGAGTTTAAAAGAATGTTTATAAATTCATGTATAAATTGGGAAAACTCGACATTGGCTGTTACGTCTCTTGCATCAGCGTGCGTACCGTCATGGGCGGAGCTACGTCACCAGCAGCAGCAGACTCTCATATCTCGTGCTGCTGGTAAGTCGCATTTATAAGCGCTGTGTCATAAAAATGAGTTTATATAGTCCTTAAGTGCAATGGATGGATTTTATATTACACACAAGTATACATTAAACTGTTAGTCACTATTTTTGTCAGTCGAGTTGAATATCTGTGATTCGCAATGATAAAATGACGTGTGTGTGTATGGTAATCCTCTGACGAACTCTATTTATTCTCATTTAAGATGTCTTGAGCAGCGTGATGCATTATGTTAACCTGCCTTTGTTGGTGTTTGTCCCAGGTATGTTTTATTCAGATTTGTCGCGTTCTGTGTGAAGTTATGTTAGTTAATTTGAGTGTTAGCCCTAACTCACGTGTCGGCACACATGCTCACACGTGCTCGCACGTGCTGATCTGTGTAACCATGCCATTTAGGGTCTGTGCTCATTTTCAGTGTTTCATTTAATTATGTAAAATGATGGTTATTCAAGATTATGCTTCTCTGTATTTGTGAAGTGATAATGAGAACAGAGACAATGATTTATATTTTCTTTAATGTGTTTTATTTTGGTTTTTACTCCACTATATGTTCACGATCACCCTGTAAAAATATTAGTGAGCAGACTCTCATATCTCGTGCTGCTGATGTCTTGAGCAGCGTGATGCATTATGTTAACCTGCCTTTGTTGGTGTTTGTCCCAGTCTGTTTGTCCCAGACCCAGTAAAGTGCATCTGTGAGTAACCATCCACCTGATCTCAGTGTGATTACATCTGCACAAGAACACACCAGTCACAGATGTATGCTAAGCTATGCTGAAACTGGTACGTTTATTCACTGAAAGTTACTAAAGCTAGGTAATTAAGTTTATTAAATGCATTCAAAACATATAGGCTACAGATTCCAGAAGCCATAGACAGGGCTTTATAATCAAAGAGGTCCTAAATTTGAGGTTGGTGCTTCAAATTTTTTAATTTTAAAGCAACATAATCTTAACACCCATGTGGTTCATTCCGACAAATACAATCAATCACTACAGTGTATTTCTAGGAAATTCTGCGGTAGGCCCTAATCAACACGGAGTTCCATCAAACATTTAAAATATAGGTCTATTGTTATTATACATTGACATTTTTTTAGACATTTTTTTTCCCTGATTTTATTAATATTTTTTTATATCACAGCCAAATCCAGTGCCGGCGGTATGGGGGGACATTAGGGGGCAATGCCCCCCCTAAAATGTCTTTTATGCCCCTTCAAATTGAATTATGATATAATTTACAAAATAATATCAGTTTAATTTAATTCACATTTCAGTGAGAAATAGTACAAATATGGGCCTATGTCTACAAACGGCTCATTAGCTGAAAATACAATAAGGTCAACATAAAAACGTCTCAGGTTACGACTGTCACTGATATGTGAAAATAAGCGTCCTTCAAGTCTATTGTGACAAACCATTCCTCGGACTGAATCTGTGACACGATCTGTTTGAGTGTAAGCATCCTGAACTTGAGCTTTTGAACTCTGCTGTTTAGCTGACGCAGATCTAGAATAGGACGTAACCCAGACAGCAAACTGACATTGAATCAACGTGGAAACGACGTCTCTCATGACATTGAAACAACGTTGATTTTGCTCATCGAATTAACGTTGAACCAACGTCAGACGCGGCATTCTTCAAAGCTAAATGAAAATCGAAAATTGGTTTGCTTTCATAACGTTGAAACAACGCGTTGATTTCAAGTTGATTTTCCGTTAATTTTGAAAGAATGACGCGCCTGACGTTGGTTCCACGTTAATTCGATGAGCAAAACAATGTCGGATCAACGTTGTTTCAATGTCATATTTCCACGTTGATTCAATGTCAGTTTGCTATCTGGGAACCCACCATCTTTCTTGGGAACGATGAAGAATCGGCTGTAAAACCCTGACTCTCTGCTGGTAGGAGGAACCCTTTCTATAGCTCCTTTTTGCAAAAGCGTCATTACTTCCTGTTCCATAACCCGAGCCTGCTCGGGGACCACCACTGTGGGAAGGACCCCTAAAAATCTGGGTGGACGAGAACCGAACTTAATTCTGTACCCCTTTTCTATCACATGCAGGACCCATTGAGAAATATCTGGCAGTAGTTTCCATGCTGCCATGAATTCCACTAAGGGGACCAGTCTCTCAAGACTGGCCTCGGGATTTTGTTGAACGGACACGTCCGTTTGGTGCCCTGAAACGGCGAACCGACAGGGAACAACCGAACTGACCGTTCTACGACCCTCCTCGGAGGACCGTATGGGGACGCTGACACCTCGGTGCCCTGAAACGGCAAACCGACAGGGAACAACCGATGTGGCAGCGCTGCGATACTCCTCGGAGCATCGCCCCCCAGAGGATAGTGGATTCTTTGAAACCATCCCTCCCCGGAGGGGACCACCCTCAGAAGTTTGACCGCCTGCGAGTCAGTACTTCATCTTACTCCAGGCCTTTTTAGAGATGACAGTCCTCAGATCTTGCCTACCCCTAACTGACCTGGATTGTGACTGCCCGATTGTGGAGGAGCCCGAGCGGCCATGCTTTGCCTTTGGCGTGCTCTGTGTGAGGAGCTAGTACTTGGCTGAGGCTGCTCAGATTTAATAAAAGTTCTACGACCAGCAGCCTCAGGAACATCAAAACGGCGAGGAAGGATTTTCTGAAATGCAGCTGACTGCTTTTTTGTTTCTTGAAATCGATCGATGACACAGTTAATAGCGTCGCCGAACAGACTTGTGGTGACATCGGTGCATCTAACAGAACAGATCTTTTTCTTTTATTTCAGATAATTTCAACCATAGGTGGCGCTCCGTGGCCACCAGGGCTGCCATAGACCGGCCCACTGATTAGGGTAGCCGCTGTGAGGAAAATTTCCCACCGGTTAATCGACGTGTGACAACACCGGTAATCCCGGTGTCACCGTGGAGAGTTAAATACCTTTTAAATGCGTGCGCGTTATACTTTCACTTTCGAAATAAGCGTCAATTGGCAATTCAGCGTCAATTGCTTGAATGGACAAAAAGCAACAACTCGCTGATAATCAAACTTTTATTTATAGACAGAACTTTTATTAGCATAACAAACGAATAAAATATAGACAGCACTTTTATTAGCATAATGAACGAATAAAAATAACCCCATGCATAGGCTGAAAAAAGTGAAAATCGGCAAACTGTGGGCCCAAACAAATAAGAACCATAAAACGTTTATTAACGTTTATTAACGGTGCATCGCGCAAACGCAGTACTAATTGATTGTTGTACCTGTGTGTCTGTCTGGCTTCTGCGGTCGATGTTTTACTGCAGTGCCCATTTTGGCAGCCTCAGTCTTGTGGTGCGCTTGAAGGTGCGTGTGTAAATTACTTGTGTTTCCTCCAGATGCTGCAACCTTTGCCAGGCAAAGTTTGCAGATTGCCTCATTAACGTTTTCAGGTTCCATTTTTGAATTTGGTTTCAACCCAAAACATTGCCAAACAGGCGCTTTTGCATTGCGTTTTTGTAATTTGACTCGTTCTCGTCTCCACACGTGCTAAATAAAATCCTGATGCTTGCTGATCGGTGACGTGACTGGCTCTTGGCACGCACTGCGCAGTTCATTTTTAAATATAATGTATGCTCTCTTCTGAACTAAATAATTGAAAATTATTATTTTTAATTAATTCAAATAAATATTTTAGCAAAAACGAATACTTTAAAAAAAGTCAAGACATCACGGTGTCAAGGTGGGAAAGTGATGTCACCAGTGATGGGGCTTAAAACCGGTAACACCGTCAACACCGTCTATCGCGGCAAGCCTACCACTGATTTGGCCATCTGTCGCGCAACGCAATTCTCGAATTGAAGTATTGAAGTTATGCTTTACCCACCAGAGAATTGAAGTATGCTTTACCCACCAGAGAGGATGTAGATTTTAATGGTCTGGTGGGTTATGTCGGGGCTTTTAATGATGACGATGACTCGCAAGCGTCTCTTCAGCCGGAGGCATCGCCGCATAACCGTGATCAGCGGCACCTATTATGTTACTATAATTAGATGTATGCAGGTTAAACACTCTGAATGAGACAGGTTTATTCCACAATCTCGCCACCTCAGTGTGAAGATCTGGCCAGAATGGTAAGCCCCGACGTGGAGGCAGTGTTTTGGATGACAAAAATCTCTCATCAAGTATACTTTTCTTTGAAACACTTTCACATTCATCAGCTGGCCAGTCAATATTTAATCTAGCTACAGCTCGTGACAAAACCTCCAAAAGCTCCTCATCACCGGGGGTACGAGCTGGCAAAACATCATGATCCCCCACGTCAACGCTGACAACATCCAATTCCTCGGAACTGGACAGCGTCAGCATTGGTGCCTCAGCCCGGGAAGGAGAATCCGCAGAGCGGGCTCCTCCCTGGGCAGAGGCACTGGATCCAGCAGGTAAGGGCTGAGATAGGGCGGGACCCGTCTCAAACCCCGCTACCAGATCTATTTGCAAGTCGACGCTGATCGAACCCCAAGATGCAAGTCGACGCTGTGCCTCGGCGACAGCGGGACCCGCACCTCGGGTAACGCGAACCGAACCGTCCTTCTCAAAGAATGCCCGGCGAGAGCGGAGCGTTCTCATAGAAAGCTTCACACAATGCTCGCAGTCAGCTCCCTCGAGAACTGACTGGGCATTCCACCTGACTAGCCTGTTATGTGTGAGTGTTATAATCTGGATGTCACTGCATTTTTCCCTAGTAGATCACCTGCAATCAACTGGCTAATTGGTGCCACCTGACGGGAGCTACTTAAATCTAGGACGCAGATCCTCTTGCTGAGAGATCCTCTTGCTGCTGCAGGGCGTTGTTCCTACAGTCCTTTTTTCTTTCTTTTAATATTAAAATAAACTTTAATTTTGATTGGCAGATTTCTGTCTTTGTGTCCTTTATGTTGCATCCCTAGAGCCAGGGTTGTAACATAATGGGGGCTCGTCCAATTTGGTTGGTAAAAAAAATATGTTTCTTTTGAGATTTTGGGGACTGTTTTTTTCTTTCTTTTTCTCTCTCCTTTGATTGAGATCATTTGGTGAGTATGGTTGTTTGAGTATTTTTTTGAATATATGCATGAGTTTTCCCGGTTAGGTAGGGTGAGAGTTCCAGCTGGGTTGATTATTCAATCCTTCCATCGGTTCACTCTTTTGTTATTTTTCCTTTTTTGTTTTCGAGGTTATTCTGGGTGGAGACTTGTTCTCTGTCGGGGGTAAGCATTTCAGAACTGTGACCATTGATAAATTGGTTCACAGTTGCTGAGGTTTTGCTTTTAAAGTCGCCTCGTGCCCGGTACACCTCAGAAGATAGATAGGAGTTAGAAGTGTTAGGCAGGTATCCGGGTGTATCTCATGTGTTTTGTATTGTGTCTAGGTTCAGCAACCATGCTCACTTTTTGATGGAAGTAAAAGGAAAATTTAAGTTAGTTAAATATTTGTTTTTTTTTTGTGTGTGTGTGTTTTGTTGTTTGTTTTTTGAGGTACTTTGTGGTGTCCATGATCCTAACTTTGTGAAGTTTCTTGTGGACTTTAGTGTAGACTAATGCCCAGTATGGCTTTTGGATATTTGTGATTACTTGGGGGTGAGTAATCTATTTGTGTTCGGGTTAGTTCTATTTCTGGTTGAAGCTTTAAAAGCTTTATTTGAGAGCATTTTTTCTGCTTGTGTAATTGGATCTGTTGTGACGGCTGAACTTCTGTGTTGTAAGTAGTGTTACTAAAGTTGAGTTTAGTAATGGCTTCTTTAGAAGACTTCCTAAAGGAACCTTCAGAAGAGTTACTTGAGGTTTTTACAAAGGATCAACTTTTGCAGTTGTCCTCTCATTATGATATTCCCATCACAAGTAGTGAGAAGCGACTGAAGGATAGCGTGAAGGAAATAATTAGAAGTGTTTTGGTTGACAAAGGGGTTTTAAAAGTTAAGCATGGTTTTCCCCAACCCATGACTGCTCCTTTGTCTGACGCAGCAATTGAGCTTAGGCTCAGAGAGTTGGCTTTTCAGGAGAAACGGCTAGAGATTGATATGAAATTAAGAGAGAAACAAATGGATCTTGAGCACGAACGGTCTCTTAAAGAGTTGGAATTAAACGCTGCTGCTTTAACTTCAAGAGGTGATGCTTCATTTGATGTTGGTAGACACATTAAGTTAGTGCCTCCTTTTTCTGAAAAGGATGTTGACCGATATTTTTCTCATTTTGAACGGGTGGCAACCACATCAAAGTGGCCAAGGACCGTGTGGACTTTGCTTTTACAAAGTATCTTGGTGGGTAAAGCGCAGGAAGCTTATTCCGCTCTAAGCCTAGAGAAGAGTGCTAATTATGATGAGGTTAAAGCAGCTGTATTGAAGGCATATGAGCTGGTTCCTGAAGCTTACCGCCAGCGTTTTCGAAGTTGTGCAAAATTTGCTCACGAGACTTATGTTGAGTTTGCAAAGCAGAAGGAGAATCTGTTTGATCGGTGGTGCATGTCTCAGAAGGTGGAAAGTAAGGAACATCTTAGGCAAATTATTTTGCTTGAGGAATTTAAAAACTGTCTACCTGATTTGGTGTCTGTTTATTTGAATGAGCAGAAAGCAGTGACTTTAGAACAAGCTGCAATCCTGGCAGATGAGTTTGTCTTAATACATAAGGTACATTTTGGTGACCAACAAGTTGAGGATCTAGTCCAGATTAAGCACAATAGGTCTCAGTTTGTAAAATCATTGCCGTTTGCCTCATTATCTGCCAATAAAACGACCAATGATGGTTTGATTGCAGAAAGGGCTTGTTTTTATTGTAAGACACCAGGCCATCTTATTGCAGATTGTCCTGTTCTAAGTAAAAAACGGAAATCCGCAAAGACTGTAGCATTTGTAAATCCTGTGCCAAGCCTTCCCTTGGCATCTTCAGTTGTTGATTTGTCATGCAAGACAGGGGAGTTAGCTGGCTCGTCATCATTTTTGATGGATGGTTCTGTGCATCTGTCTTCTGACCCTGAAAACAGGCAAGCTATCAAGATTTGGAGAGATACAGGAGCTTTTCAATCTGTGATTTTATGTGATGTTTTGCCCTTCAATGAAAAGTCAGCTCAAGGTTCAGAGGTAATTGTTAAAGGTTTTGGTAGAGGATTTCTGTCTATGCCTTTACATAGCATTAATCTCCAATCAGATTTAATCTCTGGGAATGTTGTGGTTGCACTTTGTTCCCAGATTCCCATAGATGGTGTGTCCTTTATTCTAGGGAATGATTTAGCTGGTGGGAAAGTGCTAGCTGTCCCTGAAGTAACATCTACTGTCCTCAAGTCAGATTGTCCAGATGAACTTGAGTTGGCATTTCCAGAAATTTTTCCTGTTTGTGCAACTACTCGTGCCATGTCGGCTAAGAGGCAGGTTGAAGATAAATCTTCCGAAATACCACTTTATGATACTTTCATGGCTCAAGGTGATATGAACTTTACAGGAAGTGGAAAAATGTTACCATCTCGAGAACAGTTAATACTTGAGCAAAAACAAGACCCCACTTTGTTACCTATGTTTGAAGATGTAGTGTCTGATGAAGTACTATCAAATGTTGCTTCTGGCTATTTTGTTAGTGATGGTGTTTTGATGAGAAAGTGGACCGATCCAAAAATTCCATGTGAGGATGACTGGAGTAGTGTGTTTCAAGTGGTCGTTCCAGAAGTTTATCGATCTGACATATTGTGTCTCGCCCATGATCATTGTCTGTCTGGCCACTTAGGGGTTAGGAAAACTCTTGATCGTGTGTTAAGGCATTTTTTCTGGCCTGGTGTGAGGTCTGATGTGGCTCAGTATTGTAGGTCATGTCATGTTTGTCAGGTTGTAGGCAAGCCTAACCAGTCTATTCCTGCAGCTCCACTACAGCCTATTCCTGCCATTGGAGAGCCATTTGAGCATGTCTTGGTTGATTGTGTTGGACCTCTTTCCCGCACCAAGTCAGGTAATCAATATCTTCTCACAATTATGTGTGCTGCCACACGATTTCCTGAAGCGGTTCCTTTGCGTAAGATTACAGCCCCTGCTATTTCCAAGGCCCTAATTAAGTTTTTCACAGTGTTTGGACTACCAAGAGTTGTTCAGTCTGATCAAGGGTCTAATTTTATGTCTCGCCTTTTCTCCCAGGTGTTAAAGCAGTTGTCTATTCAGCATAACATTTCATCTGCATACCATCCAGAGTCTCAAGGGGTACTTGAGAGATTCCATCAAACTCTGAAGACTATGCTGAAGACTTATTGCAAAGAATTTGAAAGAGACTGGGATGATGGCGTTCCACTACTCCTCTTTGCAGTTCGAGAGGTGGTTCAGGAGTCCCTTGGTTTCAGTCCAGCTGAACTTGTGTTTGGGCACACTGTGAGAGGGCCTTTGAAATTGGTAAAAGAGAAATGGTTAGATGTTGAGTATTCTACTCCTACTAACCTCTTGGACTATGTGTCTAATTTTCACTTTAGGCTTAGTAGAGCCTGTGAACTGGCCAAAGAGAATTTGAAAGCAGCTCAGGAGAAGATGAAGACTTGGTACGATCGAAAGGCAAAACATCGTGTGTTTTGTTCAGGAGACCAAGTGTTAGTGTTCTTACCAGTACTGGGTTCTGCATTGCAGGCTCAATATAGTGGCCCATACACTATTGATCGGAAAGTTGGTGAATGTAACTACTTGGTTAAGACTCCAGATCGTAAAAGGAAAACTCGAATGTGCCATGTGAATTTACTTAAGCCTTACTTTGACCGTAACCAAACTGCGCCTTCAGAGGATAAGGTCTTGGCTGTACTGAATGTTCCGCATATTGAGATGGGACAAGGAAGTGTTGTTTCTGAGATGCATCAGAGTAGATTGCCAAATTCTAAACTTCTGGCTGATTTAGACATTCATCTGTCATATCTAAATCTTTCTGAGCGCACTGATATTATTCAGTTAGTTGGTCAATATTCGGCCTTGTTTTCTGATGTTCCATCTTGTACCAATGTGTTGGAGCATGACATTGAGGTAAGCCAAGCCAACCCCATTAAGCAGCATCCGTATAGGGTAAACCCTGTAAAACGCCAGCTTTTGCGCAGAGAGGTAGAGTATATGTTAAGGCATAACATAGCTGAACCGACTTTTAGTGCTTGGAGTTCACCATGTTTACTAGTCGAGAAGCATGATGGTTCGTTTCGGTTTTGTACCGATTTTCGCAAGGTAAATGCTGTCACTAAGCCCGATTCCTATCCTCTTCCACGGCTAGATGATTGTATTGACCAGGTTGGTTCTGCATCCTTTGTTTCAAAGTTGGATCTTTTAAAAGGCTATTGGCAGGTTCCACTCAGCCAGAGAGCCCGTGAGATCTCTGCTTTTGTGACGCCGGATAACTTCTGCCATTATAATGTTATGGCATTTGGAATGTGAAATGCACCTGCCACTTTCCAGCGTCTGGTGAATAAGGTGTTGGAAGGAGTTGCAGGATGTGAGGCTTACCTTGATGATTTGGTTATCTATAGTGCTACCTGGTCTCAGCATTTGGCCCAGCTTGGGGAGGTGTTCAAACGGTTAAAGGCTGCAAATTTGACAGTAAACCTCTCCAAGTGTGAGTTTGGGCAGGCCACAGTAACTTATTTAGGCAAAGTTGTTGGCCATGGTCATGTATCTCCAGTTGGAGCAAAAGTAGAGGCAATTGTGAACTTTGCTGTACCTTCACCTCGGCGGGAACTAAAACGTTTTCTGGGTATGGCAGGATACTACAGGAGTTTTTGCAAAAATTTTGCCACTGTTGCTACACCTTTAACTAACCTGCTGAGTCCCAAGGTTCCTTTTGTTTGGAATGAGTTATGTCAGATGGCCTTTGACAATCTGAAGGCATTGTTGATCAGTTCTCCTATTCTTGCCGCCCCTGTTTTTGATAGACCATTCAAGCTAGCTGTGGATGCTAGTGATTTTGGTGTGGGTGCAGTTCTTCTCCAAGATGATTCAGTGGGAGTTGAGCATCCTGTGTGCTATTTTTCAAGGAAATTTGATATTCATCAGAAGCACTATTCTACAATAGAAAAGGAAGCTTTGGCCCTTATTCTTGCTCTGAAACATTTTGATGTGTATGTTTCATTTAGTGTGTCACTAATTGTGTACACTGATCATAATCCCCTAGTGTTCCTGCACAGTATGAGAAACACTAACCAACGTTTAATGCGATGGAGCCTGTTTTTGCAGGGATATGATCTTGCAGTCCGCCATATTCGTGGGAAGAATAATGTTTTGGCGGATGCTCTGTCAAGGTCGTAGGTGTTTTCTCCATGTATTTATTGACTTTACTATAGGTTATCCTGTAGCAATGTTTTAAGGGTGGAAGTGTTATGTGTGAGTGTTATAATCTGGATGTCACTGCATTTTTCCCTAGTAGATCACCTGCAATCAACTGGCTAATTGGTGCCACCTGACGGGAGCTACTTAAATCTAGGACGCAGATCCTCTTGCTGAGAGATCCTCTTGCTGCTGCAGGGCGTTGTTCCTACAGTCCTTTTTTCTTTCTTTTAATATTAAAATAAACTTTAATTTTGATTGGCAGATTTCTGTCTTTGTGTCCTTTATGTTGCATCCCTAGAGCCAGGGTTGTAACAAGCCACACAAAGCTGATGTTTGTCCCCACCCGTGATGAAACCAGGGCAAGGAACAACACAACGCTTGAACTCCTGATTTGCCATTGATATGTGTGTAATATAGTGTGCTTGACAGACAACAATAAATAGACAGAGACAGAGTACAGAGATCGCTTGCTGAAGGCAACAGAAGCTGTCGCGGTCTGATCTCAAGGGTGCTTTATAGTTTTCTGGTCAATGACGTCACCTGACGTCCTACTCTCTCATTGGACTGATTGTACAGACGCTTCACGACGCAATCACGCAGAGCGTTCCCATCGCGTTTGACAACGCAGCTCGAAGTTCCCTTGAAAGGGAACTTTCACAGATCAGTTTGGGTCAGTTAACCCTTCCCTGAGTGGTTAACTAGGTCATTCTGATTTGTGAAAACTTTCACAGATCAGTGTGGGTCAGTTAACCCATCCCTCAGAGGATAACTTGGTCATTCTGATTTGTGAAAACTTTCACAGATCAGTTTGGATCAGTTAACCCTTCCCTGAGTGGTTAACTTGGTCATTCTGATTTGTGAAAACCTTTCAGAGGTCAGTTTGGGTCAGTTAACCCTTCCCTGAGAGGATAACTTGGTCATTCTGATTTGTGAAAACCTTTCAGAGGTCAGTTTGGGTCAGTTAACCCTTCCCTGAGAGGATAACTTGGTCATTCTGATTTGTGAAAACTTTCACAGATCAGTTTGGGTCAGTTAACCCTTCCCTGAGTGGTTAACTAGGTCATTCTGATTTGTGAAAACTTTCACAGATCAGTATGGGCCAGTTAACCCTTTCCTGAGTGTTTAACTTGGTCATTCTGATTTGTGAAAACTTTCACAGATCATTGTGGGTCAGTTAACCCATCCCTGAGTGGATAACTTGGTCATTCTGATTTGTGAAACCTTTCAGAGGTCAGTTTGGGTCAGTTAACCTTTCCCTGAGTGGTTAAGTCATTTCGATTTGTGAAAACTTCCACAGATCAGTTTGGGTCATGTAACCCTTCCCTGATTAGTTAACTTGGTCGTTCTGATTTGTGAAAACCTTCACAGATCAGTATGGGTCAGTTAACCCTTCCTTGAGTGTGGCTAGGGGGCCAAAGGGACCCCCAGCCAGTCACTATTCAGGAGAACACTCCTCCTGAAATGCCCCCAGGCTGGCCTGGTGATCTGTACTAAAACACAGAGTCTGGCCATAGCCTGTCCGTCCAAGACAGAGCCTCTGGAAATTGCCTAGGAAAGGCATCCAAAAACTGAAGGCCCACGAAGCTGGCAGAAACCATCGAGTTTCGGACCACAGAGACGGGATCCTCCGGAGAGTGTGACTCAACCTCAAAACAACGGGAATCGTACACTCAATCTACGAGTTTCCACCCTCACTTTTGAGCACAGAGGAAGTAAGAGAGGGATCAAAATCGGGAAGGTCAATGAGACCTAAGACCTGATGACCCCCTGTGTGGGGAGCTCCGAAACATGAGGGCTCATGTCAGGAAGGCCGTACATTGTGCGGCCTGAAACCCAACGACCACAGCATGTGGAAGCTCATCCTTCAGGAAAGCCAGAGGCTAGAAACCTGACAGACCCACAATGTGGGGCTACCTTTGAAAAAGGTCTAATGAGACCTAAAACCACCAGTTGTGGGATAGCTTGAACAAGGGAAGAGCCTGTCGTAATGTATTGCGACAAAGACACATCTAGAGTGGGACCCAAAGTGAAGAACCGGAGTCTGAACCACATAAGAAGGGACTGAAGCGTATCACGCGTGACCCTCACCATAAGAAATGGATTTTAGAAAGTACACATCGTCTATGTGAAGGTTTTCACAAATCAGAATGGCCAAGTTAACCACTCAGGGAAGGGTTAACTGACCCAAACTGACCTGTGAAGCTTTTCACAAATCAGAATGACCAAGTTAACCACTCAGGGAAGGGTTAACTGACCCAAACTGATCTGTGAAGGTTTTCACAAATCAGAATGACATAGTTAACCACTTAGGGAAGGGTTAACTGAACCAAACTGACCTGTGAAAGTTTTTACAAATCAGAATGACAAAGTTTACTGACCAAAACTGACCCAAACTGACCTGTGAAGGTTTTCACAAATCAGAACGACCAAGTTAACCACTCAGGGTCTACTGAGTGTCTACTACAGTCTAGTGTAGCTCCTGAGCCGGAGCTGGTACCTGCTGTTCCAGAGCCGGAGCCAGTGTCTGTTCCAGAGACAGATCAGGAGATACCCATTCTCACACCCGGGGGAATACCCAGCATCTATCTGGAGCGTCTGCCAAGGATCCTGGAAAGACCCTTCAGACCAGAGCCGGAACCAGTGCCTGTTCCAAAACCAGTGCCTGTTCCAAAACCAGTGCCTGTTCCAGAGCTGGAGCCAGTGTTTGTTTCTGTGTTTGTGTCCTGGCCGCCCGAGGGGTCTTCACCACCATGGCCGCCCGATGGACTGTCTGCTTCGCCCTGACCGCCTGATGGGTCGTCTGCTTCGCCCTGGCTGCCCGATGGGTCGTCTGCTTCACCCTGGCCGCCTGATGGGTCGTCTGCTTCGCCCTGCTGCCCGATGGACTGTCTGCTTCGCCAGTCTAGTTTTTTTGTAGTGAGTCAACCCCCCCCCCCCCCCCCTCCCTACTAATCAGTTTCATTACATGCAAAGGCAGGGTTTTATAATCACTGTTGTCCCAAATGTGAGTTAGGTCAGTAAGGGGGGTTCAGGGTTTCCCTGAGAAAAATGTTATTTCTCTGATCTACATATGTGCATTTTAAGATGTTTTGAAGGCCAAAAAAATTCGATAACAGCTTTAAAACCATGTCAGTGGGCAGCTGATTATTTCTCTCTCCTCATCAGCATCACCCCCTTTTTCTCTTTGTTTTTTATCTTAACGTGTCTCTTCCCCTCCTAAAGCTGAGCTTTGACTGATATAGGCTTTTCATTTTTGTTTGTCAGTGAAGAAAGTAAACATAGGGTCAACTGATAGGTCACATCGGGCTGTCAGTGACAGCACTCCCTACCGGTCATAGCCCAAGCTATGAACCAAGATTGAACTTGTGTTTCTGTACAGAGTACAGACGATTGGTGTATACAGAGGTGTAGTTGTAAAAAAGAGGTGGGTAAACTATAAATTCTGGTGGACCAAGACGTGGTCACCAGGTAAGGTGGGCCACTGCCTACCAGTGTATGTGTGTCTCCTGATGACATTGCCATATAGGGAGGGCTCGACATTAAGCCTTTTCATACGCTAAGTAACCTCTGCCATTCACTTGTCCGAGTAAAAAAGTTGCTCGTCCGGATATTTTTAAAATTGTATTTATTCTTAAACAATATTCAGCTTTGATATTTAAATCACCTTATTGCAATTTCTGCACCTTTAAAGGGCATCCCCTCCCCCAATATTATTAAATGTATGCTTCATATTTCATTTTAAATTCCTAAATTTGATCAATAAATTCAATTATTTCGAATAATAAGACACTATAGGGCTGTTACCCTAGGGGTTGTTTAAATTAAATCATTTACACTGAAAAATTACAATTGCATGAAATAATGTTATAAAATTGATTTTAATTTACATATAAGAAACGTTGGAAAGAATGATGCTACTTTTAAACATTTAACACTAAACCGCCAGTAGGTGGTGGCAGGCGACCGTCTTAATGAGTGAGTCATTGATTAATTCATTCAAACGATTCTTTCAAACGGCTGATTATTTCAAGAATGAGACAGATGTTTATGAATGGGTCATTGAATCTTTGACTCAATCAATTCGTTCAAAATGCTGTATCATTCAGTAATGAAAACAGGTTGGGTGTTCCTGTGAGATGCGCTGTGGTTCTGCTGTGATTTTTGTTTGGAACTATTTTCGCTGCTGAAACAGAACAAAAACAGCCAATATTACATCTAAAATGTAGCCTAAGTGATTTAATTTTAACTGTTTATTGAAATGTTGTAGGAAATCAATGTCACATTTTCAATCGAGGTGTTCAGGAAAAATAAATGAGGTTGCTTAACATATGTTAAAAATATAAAAACTCCACATTTAGATTTTTAATGTCATTTATTTTTAATGCCTACCGGCAGTGTTGGGTGTAACTAATTACTAAGTCAAGTCAAGTCAAGTCACATTTATTTATATAGCGCTTTTCACAATACAGATTGTATCAAAGCAGCTTCACAGTGATAACATGAAAGTAGCACAACACAGATCAACAACATTGCTAAACACTAAATAACCCCAACTGAGCAAGCTCAAAGCAAGCCAAAAGCAAGGCGACAGTGGCAAGGAACCAAACTCCATCAGATTGGATGGAGAAAAAACCTTGGGAGAACCCAGGCTCAGTCGGGGGCCAGTTCTCCTCTGGCTTACATTCATATTGTTTAAATATAAATATTAAATATAAATATTGTTTATGAATCAAACGGCGCCATAACATATCGCAGGCGTTGAGTCGTCTCATCACAGGCGTTGAGTCGTCTCATCACAGGCGTTGGGGCATCCGAAATCCCCGTGAGAGGCTGGACACAAAACTGGACCTGACGAACGCCATTTTTCTCGGGACAAGCGTCCCGAGATAACAGCAGAAAGGCAGATGGGAAATAATTAGCATAGCTGATGTTCATAATGATTTCCGTTATAACTCACAAACTCTCCGTAACCCGAACTCTCCGCAACCCAACCATACGCGCCGACCCGTTTGTCTAAAAGGCTGTCGAGCCCCACTGGTGCGTTAAGCAGTTTCAGTGGCAAACGGTTCCGTATGGCGTAACAGAGGACTAGAAGGTAAGCATTATGTGAATGCTTGACTAAAGAGATGCGTCTTTAATCTAGTTTTGAACTGTCAGCGAGTCAGAGGCTCGGACCGTATCGGGAAGGCCATTCCAGAGTTTTGGAGCTAAATGCGAGAACGCCCTCCCTCCTTTACTGGACTTCGATATCCTAGGAATGACCAGAAGCCTTGAATTTAGTGATCTTAAGGAACGCGGTGGATTGTAGGGCGAAAGAAGGTCCGTTAAGTACATAGGTGCTAAACCATTTAGGGCTTTATAGGTCAGTAGTAGTATTTTGTAGTTGATGCGGAACTTAATAGGTAACCAGTGTAGAGATGATAAAATCGGTGTTATATGATCATATTTTCTTGACCTAGTAAGAACTCTAGCAGCTGCATTTTGTACTAACTGTAGCTTGTTTATTGAGGATGCAGGACAACCGGCTAATAAAGCATTACAGTAATCTAGTCTCGAGGTCATGAATGCGTGAACTAATTTTTCTGCATCAGAAATAGATAGCATGTTACGTAGCTTAGCAATGTTTCTAAGGTGGAAAAAGGCTGTTCTTGTAACATATGAAATATGATTTTCGAACGACAAGTTGCGGTCTAGTATAACACCCAGGTCTTTTACTGTTGTGGATAAAGCAACAGGACATCCGTCTATATTAAAGTTGTATTGTGAGAGGTTTTGTGAGTAGTTTTTTGGACCAATAAGTAATACCTCCGTTTTATCTGAGTTTAATAGCAGGAAATTACGCGTCATCCAGCATTTTATATCTTTGAGACACTCTGTCATTTTAGATGAGTTAGTGTTTTCATCTGGTCGTGATGAAATAATTGAGTGTCGTCAGCGTAACAGTGGAAATTAATTCCATGTTTTCTTATAATATTACCAAGTGGCAGCATATATATTGAGAATAGCAGAGGGCCTAAAACCGATCCTTGCGGTGCTCCATAGTCTACTGACGTTATCTTTGATTTTTTCCCATTTAAACAGACAAAATGAGAACGGTCCGATAAGTACGATCTAAACCAGCTTAATGCCTGTCCCTGGACACCGGTGAAGTTTTGTAGTCGATCCAAGAGTATTATATGATCTATAGTGTCGAACGCAGCGCTAAGATCAAGTAGGACTAGTATTGAGATACAGCCTTGGTTACTAAGTAATTAGCTACTGTAATTTAATTACTTTTCCCTTGAAAATGTAAAGTAAGGGATTGCTCTTCATTTATCTGTAATTTAATTACAGTTACTTCTGATGTAATTGAGGTAAATACTGTGTATAGATCAATCCTCTCACAGCGATTCGTATGCATTTTATGAGGTGTCTAAATTGTACAATCGCACTCGTACAAATTCATATGAATTATTGTAAAATATGTATGAAAAAAGTGTGAAATGTCATGAGATCAGACATAAAACAATAGTGGGTTTAACATCAAAATGTATTGTCTGATGTTAAAGAGTATGTTTTTATACTGTAATCTTCTCCACCTTGGTCAGTTTAAGGATAATTCTTGCAATTTTATTGAAAGGTGAAAGGTGGATAAACGCACTTTGGAGGTGGGTAAACGCAATTCCCGAATATTGGGAGGAGCGTAAACGGCATTTACGTGCATTTAGCCTCCACTACATCCCTGGGTGTATGTATGACATCACAGTACTGATGTGAAAGCATACAGTATACAGTGATCAACTAGAAGCAGCACTGTACAGAGTACAGACGATTGGTGTATGACATCACAGTACTGATTTGAAAGCATACAGTATACAGTGATCAACTTGAAGCAGCACTGTATAGAGTGCAGACGATTGGTGTATGACACAGGGCTCCAGACTAACTTTATTTTACTAGGAGCGCTGTTGCCCCTGACTGAAAATTTTAGGAGCGCAAGCTGAAAATTTAGGGGCACACCTTAAATCAGCTTGCAATGCAATTATTCAAATTTCCCCCAAAATAACTAATACTGACAAATTCTTTAATAATAAATAGACTTAACATTATGATATGCTGTTTTATTTTAAGTTCACATGGCTCCAGGCTCAAAGTTGAGGGCAGCATCACCTCAAATGAGAACTCACAGCGAGTTGTACAAAAAAAAAAAAAAAAAAAAAAAAAAAATTCTGGTAGCACTGGGGCTGACAATAAACCACTAAGCTTAATTTAGGGTGTAGATGAAATTAACTTTAGTTATTATCATTTATAATGTCTTAATATTAATTAATAAAAGTAGTGAAAGTATAGGATTATGGAGTGAAAATAGCCAATAAACATCCTACTGTTTACAATGCAGCCTATTATTATTATTTTTTAAGTGTTTAAGAGTTTTCCAACATCTTAAAATATTTCGTTTTAGGACGATCTTTAAAGGATGAACAAAAAATGTGTTGGTAATCACATAAAAATACAAAAAATAAAACATTTATATATTATTGAAGTGCTGAGAAAAGATGTGTAGTAGGCTACTTGTAAGCATTTGACTATTTCTTACACATTATCATATTTATGGTTAGAGTTAACTTACTACATTAGCCTAAATCCATGGTTCTGTTAGGCTGATTTGTGGACTGAAAGCCTTCTATAAGTGTTTCTCCTGGTTTCCACGTCAGCGCTGTTTGATCTGATATGGTTTATAACAGAACTCTGCGCCGAATCGGAGTGTTTCTCACTGGATCTTGTGGTGTTGATGTTATTAATTCTGAGGCGAATTCAATGGATTTCTTCACTGGATCTCCAAGTAACAGTGTTGCGTGAGCGAGATCGGCCCGCGACTGGCAAGTTCGGGGCTTTATTTTACTGTCAATGGTTCGGATCGCTGCTGCTGCTCCACGGTCCTAATCATATATGAGTGCCGTATTTTTGTTCCACTTTCATTTTGTTTGCATTCGCTGCCAGGTAACGACTAACGAGTCGATAGATCGCTGATTGCTCACATCAGGTTGTGATATTTGTCTCCATCTCCTTCCCACAGACGGTTTATGCGCGCTATTCTTGTCACGGATTAATTGACGCGCCCCTTCCACGCTTTACCATACGTTTAACGTGTGGCAAATTTACTGGTCGCACATGTGTGACTGGATGTAAAATTGAGTCGCACACTCTCAAATTTTGGTCGCAAAATGCGACCATTTGGTTGCAGTCTGGAGCCCTGTGACATCACAGTACTGATTCGAAAGCATACAGCAGACAGTGATCGACTTGAAGCAGCACGATTGGTGTATGCAGAGGTGTTTGTAAAAAAAGAGGTGGGTAAACTATAAATTCTGGTGGACCAAGACGTGGTCACCAGGTAAGGTGGGCCACTGCCTACCGGTGTATGTGTGTCTCCTGATGACATTGCTATATAGGAAGGGCTCGACATTAAGCCTTTTCATACGCTAAGTAAATCTGCCATTCACTTGTCCGAGTAAAAAAGTTGCTCGTCCGGATTTTTTTTTTACATTTTATTCTTAAACAATATTCTCATCAGTGATCAATCAGCTTTGATATTTATATCACCTTATTGTAATTTCTGCACCTTTAAAGGGCATCCCCTCCCCCAATAATATTAAATGTATGCTTCATATTTCATTTTAAATTCCTAAATTTGATCAATAAATTCAATTATTTCAAATAATAAGACACTATAGGGCTGTTACCCTAGGGGTTGATCAAATTAAATCATTTACACTGAAAAATTACAATTGCATGAAATAATGTTATGAAATTGATTTTAATTTACATATAAGAAAGAATAATGCTACTTTTAAACATTTAAAACTAAACCGCCAGTAGGTGGTGGCAGGCGACCGTCTTAATGAGTGAAAAAGTTCATCTTAGGTTTAACAACCTATGAAACTAATAATGGACAATATGAAACTAAATTAATGACATAAGCTTAATTTAAAATGTCTTAGGAACTACAGGATATTTAGAGGTGGATAAACACAATTGAAAGGTGGATAAACGCACTTTGGAGGTGGGTAAATTTGCTGCTTCAAGTCAATCACTGTCTGCTGTATGCTTTCGAATCAGTACTGTGATGTCATACACCAATCGTCTGCACTCTGTACAGTGCTGCTTAAAGTTGATCACTGTATACTGTATGCTTTCGAATCAGTACTGTGATGTCATACACCAATCGTCTGTACTCTGTACAGTGCTGCTTCTAGTTGATCACTGTATACTGTATGTTTTCAAATCAGTACTGTGATGTCATACATACACCCAGGGATGTAGTGGAGGCTAAATGCACGCAAATGCCGTTTACGCACCTCCCAATATTCGGGAATTGCGTTTTCCCACCTCCAAAGTGCGTTTGTCCACCTTTCAATTGCGTTTATCCACCTCTAAATATCCTGTAGTTCTTAAGACATTTTAAATTAAGCTTATTTCGTTTTAGTTTCATATTGTCGATTATTAGTTTTGTAGAGAATCGAGGCGAAATTACGGCCCGTTCAAATGAATTCTAAGCGACTCATTTGCTCGGTTCAGTGATTCGGTTCCATAGATTCATTGCAAATCAATGAATCATTTCCCTTTGAGCTAAATTGGCCTTCGGCCCCCTTAAATACATTTTATGTATATTATTAAATGTTGCATTTGCTACACATTTTGGTGGAGAATGTGGGCAGTTCAACCTAAATTGTGAACATATATCAAGAAATTATCTTTTCATTTTTGGTTGCGGATGCGAGATCCGAACCTCCGCGAG
>NW_024121387.1:28908-75512 GCF_016745375.1 Pimephales promelas | reverse complement strand
AAACAAGCTGAAACAACCGAAGTTACGACGTCACTCTGTAGGCCAAAACGACAGAGTGAATTTGCATTTAGCACAGTTTCCCTCGCTCTAAAGCCTATGGGTTTTTGAATGGGTTTTTGCTAAATCTCCTGAAATAAGGTCTCTGGTGAACAGAGCCTCAACGTATTTTCACGTTTTGATCTATGACATAGAACACACAATTATAACCTGCGTGTGTTTTTTTTTTTAAACTTTATTGTGTCTGATTGTGTTTTTTTAAAATCTTTATATATGCTTCAAAATGTATATAATTTTGGATTAACTTGTAAAGATTATCTTGCTAGACAGAACGTGTAAGGGTCACAACCCTCTGTTAAACACAGATCTTATTTTTTGCGATTTTCCAAAAGTCTATGGGGAAAATGCATTGCTTTTTTTACCGAGGGAACCCATGCGCCGCTAGCTTCCGGGTTGTCCTACAAAGTGACGTCATCACTTCGCACTCTATTGTTTCAGTGGTAATGATTAAAAAAAAAAAAAAAATGATTTTTTTTTTTTTTTAAGAAATCCGTGTTTAATTTAATTTGTAGGCTATATTATTTTGATTACTGTTTTTATGAAAGTGTGTGAATAAAAATGTAATCCTGCAAGCTAAACTTTAGGCACACACACAAAATTGTAACCCCAAACAAAATCGCACAAAGCAAAAAAAGTTTATTCTGCACTTGTTGAGATTGAAATTATATCCATTATTTTTATTATTGTTAATAATATACTGATTCTATTTCAACACAAATTTATATTTTTGAAGTGGTGTTTTGATCAAAATATCATAAAATGCTACAATAATAATTAGAAATTAATAATTAGAAATATAATAATTTAAATTTATGGATTTCTTGAAGACATGACATTGATTCAACAAACAGATAAAAAAATTCAACTGTTTAGCATTAAAATGTTACATTGTGTACATTGTGTGCATTCTGTACTCGCTGCAAATGTGATTTTGAATTTAGTTTTGATTTTCCCTTCAAACACTGCATGTTGCATTCTAACTTTTTTTACTTGGGCTATTTCATCATCTGGACTGAGTCTCTTTCAATAATCAAAACCCTAACCCTAACCCAATATTTAAAAATCTCTAGAATTACATTGTCACTAACTGACTGACCAGAAACTCTTGAGTATTTACATTGAATAAGGGCATTTGGCTGATGCTAGGGTTTGATTTATTCTATCCATCTCAAGTCATTAGAATATTTTGATAGATAAGTAGCTTCTGTAACCCGTTCTTCATATTGTACAGTGACCATTTTCGGATATTTTGAACCATTTGTATAACTATATTGAGATAAGCATATTGCAGTAACTCAGAAGTTTGCAGTAACAAAATTAACCACTAAAAGTTGACACTTTGAGTTTGAATATTTAGTGTCAATGATTAGGTTGGAACTAATATCTGCTGAACGCCAACACTCCAGGACTGGATTTGAAGAGCGTGGCCTATCTGTATCCACATCCATATACTATTGCAACAGTATTGGGACACCATCCAGTTATTGAATGGGGGTGTTTCAATCACTTCCATGGCCACAGTTGTATAAAATCAAGCACCTAGGTATGCAGGTGCTTCTACAAACATGTGTAAAAACATAGGTTGCTTTCAGGAGCTCAGTGAATTCAAGCGTGGTACCATGATAGGTTTCCACCTGTGGAATAAGTCCATTTGTGAAATTTTCCTCACTACTAAATATGGTCAACTGTTAGTGGTATTTTAACAAGGATTATACTGTAAATCATAAATATACTGTATATAAATGTTTTAATGATTGCACAGATATGTTTTTTTTACAAGTGTATAGTTTATGAAGTCATTTACAGATGCACAATTTATATTTATTCCATAGTTCATTATATTCACAATTATACTTGTATATATTTCCGCATTAAGGATCCATATAGAGATTACTTATGTGGAAACTACTTTGGGCCCATGTAGGCAGCCTTTTATGGGAATGTTTGTGTTTGCCATGTCTGACCCATGCGGTTTATCAAAATGGGCCCCATATATTTTTCACATTCAGAACCCATATAGAGATTACTTATGTGGAAACTACTTTGGGCCCATGTAGGCAGCCTAAATGGGACTGTTTGTGTTTGCCCATATCTGACCCATGCGGTTTATCAAAGTGGCCCCATATGTTTTCCCATTCAGAACCCAAATAGAGATTACCTATGAGGGAACTACCTTGGCCCATGTAGGCAGCCTAAATGGGACTGTTTGTGTTTGCCCATGTCTGACCCATGCGGTTTATCAAAATGGGCCCCATATATTTTTCACATTCAGAACCCATATAGAGATTACTTATGAGGGAACTACCTTGTGGGCCCATGTAGGCAGCCTATATGGGACTGCTTGTGTTTGCCCATATCTGACCCATGCGGTTTATCAAAATGGGCCCATATATTTTTTACATTCAGAACCCATATAGAGATTACTTATGAGGGAACTACCTTGAGCCCATGTAGGCAGCCTATATGGGACTGTTTGTGTCTGCCCATGTCTGACCCATGCGGTTTATCAAAATGGGCCCCATATATTTTTCACATTCAGAACCCATATAGAGATTACTTATGAGGGAACTACCTTGAGCCCATGTAGGCAGCCTATATCCCACATAGCAAACAGATCCGGAACGGATCTGCCGCGGAGGTAAGAACCAGGTCCGGAACGGAGTCCACTTGCACAGCGCAACGGATCCGGAACAGATCCGGATTGCGGATCCAGACTAGATCCGCGGCAGACCCTATCCGGATCCGATCTGGACCCGTTCATTTTGGAATGAAAACCTATCAGATCACTCATTCAAAACTAGTAATCTGGCCAAAACTACAAAAATATTTCAAATCTATTGGTGGGCCAACATTAGATAGACTGCCCACTAAACAACATGATGTCCAAAAGATGTCTTTTCAACGTCTTTGTCACAAAAGTCGGATGCTGAAAAGACGTCCACTGAGGAGCCAGAATTAAAGTTTATATGACGTGTTTTTTTGACGTGTTCTGCACGTCCGATGTAGACGTTCATCGAACCTTCGTACAAGTTTAAAAACTAGGCCAAATGTGGCCATCGTGTTTAAAACTCATGTTTATATCAATGTCATTTCCTTACATTGTTTAGATGAGGTTTAGATGTTGATATGTTTCATTTTAAGAAACCATTGTGGTGATGAGTGTTTGCTTTAGTTGGGCTCTTGGTCCCAATTCTTCTTACTTTATCTTCTCTTTGGTTATTGTAACTGTGTGTTTGTATAACACTATTGTTGTTGCATAGAAAGCCAAGAAAAAGTAAAATCGGCTGTCATCAGCTCCTTGTTGATGATGACAAAAACACAAAGCGAGCTTTTAATGATGTGTGTAGACTTTTGTCCTTATATCTGCTGTTTATAACCACCTATTTTGTGGAACTGCGTTATTTGGACCAGCACCATTACAATTGTTGCTTATTTGAAGGTCAATAAAAATCATGTGTACTCAATGTTTTGAGCAAATATGTCACATAGTCATACACAGACATCACGATTTTGCATATGATTCTCAACAACGGTGACAACCAAAACAAAAAAAGCTTGGGAATCAAGGATTTTTTGTACTTTGAAAACTACCCATCATGCATTGCAGCATGAAGCTTTTTTTATTGTCACCGTTCTTGTGATACATACGCAAAATCTTGATGTATGTGTGTGACTATAAGGTAAATTTCCTAATAACATTGTTTAACAAGCTTTTTTTTATTCACCTTCTAATAAGTGTTAATTTTAATGGTATACAAATAACACAGTTCCACAAGATAGGTGGTTATAAATGGCAGAAATAAAGACTAAAGTCTAAACACAACATCAAATGCTCACTTTGTGACTTAGCAATGATAATCAACAAGCTGATGCCAGCATCTCACTTTTTCTTGGCTTTCTGTGCAACAACAATAGTGTTATACACTCACACAGTTACTACAACCAAAGTAAAGTTAAAGTAAGATGAATTGGGACCAAGAGCCCAACTAAAGCAAACACTCATCACCACAATGGTTTCTTAAAATGAAACATATCAACATCTAAACCTCATCTAAACAATGTAAGGAAATGACATTGATATAAACATGAGTTTTAAACACGATGGCCACATTTGGCCTAGTTTTTAAACTTGTACGAAGGTTCGATGAACGTCTACATCGGACGTGCAGAACACGTCAAAAAAACACGTCATATAAACTTTAATTCTGGCTCCTCAGTGGACGTCTTTTCAGCATCCGACTTTTGTGACAAAGACGTTGAAAAGACATCTTTTGGACATCATGTTGTTTAGTGGGCAGTCTATCTAATGTTGGCCCACCAATAGATTTGAAATATTTTTGTAGTTTTGGCCAGATTACTAGTTTTGAATGAGTGATCTGATAGGTTTTCATTCCAAAATGAACGGGTCCAGATCGGATCCGGATAGGGTCTGCCGCGGATCTAGTCTGGATCCGCAATCCGGATCTGTTCCGGATCCGTTGCGCTGTGCAAGTGGACTCCGTTCCGGACCTGGTTCTTACCTCCGCGGCAGATCCGTTCCGGATCTGTTTGCTATGTGGGATGGGACTGTTTGTGTCTGCCCATGTCTGACCCATGCGGTTTATCAAAATGGGCCCCATATATTTTTCACATTCAGAACCCATATAGAGATTACTTATGAGGTAACTACTTTGGGCCCATGTAGGCAGCCTATATGGGACTGCTTGTGTTTGCCCATATCTGACCCATGCGGTTTATCAAAATGGGCCCCATATATTTTTCACATTGAGAACCCATATAGAGATTACTTATGAGGGAACTACCTTGAGCCCATGTAGGCAGCCTATATGGGACTGCTTGTGTTTGCCCATATCTGACCCATGCGGTTTATCAAAATGGGCCCCATATATTTTTCACATTGAGAACCCATATAGAGATTACTTATGAGGGAACTACCTTGGGCCCATGTATAGGCAGCCTATATGGGACTGTTTGTGTTTGCCCATGTCTGACCCATGCAGTTTATCAAAGTGGGCCCCACATGTTTTTCCCATTCAGAACCCATATAGAGATTACTTATGAGGGAACTACCTTGGGCCCATGTAGGCAGCCTATATGGGACTGTTTGTGTTTGCCCATATCTGACCCATGCGATTTATCAAAATGGGCCCCATATATTTTTCACATTCAGAACCCATATAGAGATTACCTATGAGGGAACTACCTTGGGCCCATGTAGGCAGCCTATATGGGACTGCTTGTGTTTGCCCATATCTGACCCATGCGGTTTATCAAAATGGGCCCCATATATTTTTTACATTCAGAACCCATATAGAGATTACTTATGAGGGAACTACCTTGAGCCCATGTAGGCAGCCTATATGGGACTGTTTGTGTCTGCCCATGTCTGACCCATGCGGTTTATCAAAATGGGCCCCATATATTTTTCACATTCAGAACCCATATAGAGATTACTTATGAGGGAACTACTTTGGGCCCATGTAGGCAGCCTATATGGGACTGCTTGTGTTTGCCCATATCTGACCCATGCGGTTTATCAAAATGGGCCCCATATATTTTTTACATTCAGAACCCATATAGAGATTACTTATGAGGGAACTACCTTGAGCCCATGTAGGCAGCCTATATGGGACTGCTTGTGTTTGCCCATATCTGACCCATGCGGTTTATCAAAATGGGCCCCATATATTTTTCACATTCAGAACCCATATAGAGATTACTTATGAGGGAACTACCTTGGGCCCATGTAGGCAGCCTATATGGGACTGTTTGTGTTTGCCCATGTCTGACCCATGCAGTTTATCAAAGTGGGCCCCACATGTTTTTCCCATTCAGAACCCATATAGAGATTACTTATGAGGGAACTACCTTGGGCCCATGTAGGCAGCCTATATGGGACTGTTTGTGTTTGCCCATATCTGACCCATGCGATTTATCAAAATGGGCCCCATATATTTTTCACATTCAGAACCCATATAGAGATTACCTATGAGGGAACTACCTTGGGCCCATGTAGGCAGCCTATATGGGACTGCTTGTGTTTGCCCATATCTGACCCATGCGGTTTATCAAAATGGGCCCCATATATTTTTCACATTCAGAACCCATATAGAGATTACTTATGAGGGAACTACTTTGGGCCCATGTAGGCAGCCTATATGGGACTGCTTGTGTTTGCCCATATCTGACCCATGCGGTTTATCAAAATGGGCCCCATATATTTTTCACATTCAGAACCCATATAGAGATTACTTATGAGGGAACTACCTTGGGCCCATGTAGGCAGCCTATATGGGACTGTTTGTGTTTGCCCATGTCTGACCCATGCAGTTTATCAAAGTGGGCCCCACATGTTTTTCCCATTCAGAACCCATATAGAGATTACTTATGAGGGAACTACCTTGGGCCCATGTAGGCAGCCTATATGGGACTGTTTGTGTTTGCCCATATCTGACCCATGCGATTTATCAAAATGGGCCCCATATATTTTTCACATTCAGAACCCATATAGAGATTACCTATGAGGGAACTACCTTGGGCCCATGTAGGCAGCCTATATGGGACTGCTTGTGTTTGCCCATATCTGACCCATGCGGTTTATCAAAATGGGCCCCATATATTTTTCACATTCAGAACCCATATAGAGATTACCTATGAGGGAACTACCTTGGGCCCATGTAGGCAGCCTAAATGGGACTGTTTGTGTTTGCCCATGTCTGACCCATGCAGTTTATCAAAGTGGGCCCCATATGTTTTTCCCATTCAGAACCCATATAGAGATTACCTATGAGGGAACTACCTTGGGCCCATGTAGGCAGCCTAAATGGGACTGTTTGTGTTTGCCCATGTCTGACCCATGCGGTTTATCAAAGTGGGCCCCATATGTTTTTCCCATTCAGAACCCATATAGAGATTACCTATGAGGGAACTACCTTGGGCCTATATAGGTTGCTTATATGGGATTGATTGTGTTTGCACATGTCTGTCCGATATAGTTTGGCCATGTGGGCCCCATATGTATTGCCCCATTCAAAACCCATATAGAGATTACCAACGTGGGTGCCACATTGGGCTCATGTAGGCAGCCTATATAGGACTGATTGTGTTTGCCCATGTCTGACCCATATGGGTTATGAAAGTGGACCCCATATATTTTTCCCATTCATAACCCATATAGAGATTATCTATGTGGGTACTACCTTGGGCCCACGCAGGCAGCCTATATGGGACTGCTTGTGTTTGCCCATATCTGACCCATGCGGTTTATCAAAATGGGCCCCATATATTTTTCACATTCAGAACCCATATAGAGATTACCTATGAGGGAACTACCTTGGGCCCATGTAGGCAGCCTATATGGGACTGCTTGTGTTTGCCCATGTCTGACCCATGCAGTTTATCAAAGTGGGCCCCATATGTTTTTCCCATTCAGAACCCATATAGAGATTACCTATGAGGGAACTACCTTGGGCCCATGTAGGCAGCCTAAATGGGACTGTTTGTGTTTGCCCATGTCTGACCCATGCGGTTTATCAAAGTGGGCCCCATATGTTTTTCCCATTCAGAACCCATATAGAGATTGCCTACGAGGGAACTACCTTGGGCCCATGTAGGCAGCCTAAATGGGACTGTTTGTGTTTGCCCATGTCTGACCCATGCGGTTTATCAAAGTGGGCCCCATATGTTTTTCCCATTCAGAACCCATATAGAGATTACCTATGAGGGAACTACCTTGGGCCTATATAGGTTGCTTATATGGGATTGATTGTGTTTGCACATGTCTGTCCGATATAGTTTGGCCATGTGGGTCCCATATGTATTGCCCCATTCAAAACCCATATAGAGATTACCAACGTGGGTGCCACATTGGGCTCATGTAGGCAGCCTATATAGGACTGATTGTGTTTGCCCATGTCTGACCCATATGGGTTATGAAAGTGGACCCCATATATTTTTCCCATTCATAACCCATATAGAGATTATCTATGTGGGTACTACCTTGGGCCCACGCAGGCAGCCTATATGGGACTGGTTGTATTTGCCAATGTCTCACCCATTTGATAAACCCAAATGGGCCCCATTTGTGTTCCCCATTTTGAGCCCATGCCCTCATTTCCCATTAGTGACCCAACTAGGACCCACATAGGGAGCCCACTTATTTTTGCCCATGTGGGACCGACGTAGCTGACCCAAGTGGGCCCCAGAAAAGATGCCCATTTTGGGACCATACCCACTTGGTACCCACGTAGCCCAAGCATAAACCATGTGGGGCCCACATATACATGTTGGCTGGGGAGTGTGGACTCACACTCCCAGGTGTGTTAGTTTAACACGGGAGATTTTGTCATGACGAAGAGCCGTAGTTCACTGACCAGCTGAGCCATATCGCATTAAATATCGCTGGCGATACGTCCTCGATATTAACGCGATTTGGCTCAGCTTGTCAGTGATCTACGGCTCTTTGTAGTGAATGCTGCTCCATCTGAAAGCAGGTGAAGGTGATTTACTACTAATCAAGGAACCGGCTTTACTGATTAGATGCGCATAACAATATCGTGCGATATCGCCCAACTGGGCGATATATCGCAC
This sequence comes from Pimephales promelas, assembly GCF_016745375.1. The sequence continues at coordinate 66,866 of NW_024121387.1, read as the reverse complement.
GATATTGTTATGCGCATCCAGTGTTGTATAAACTAGAAGTAGAAAGTAGAAATTCTGCCATGTCTTACTTTCAGCCATGAACGGATTGACAGTTGATTAGGGCTGATTTCTGTCTCCTGACTAGGGCTGGGCGATATATCGCACGATATTTTTATGCGCATCTAATCAGTAAAGCCGGTTCCTTGATTAGCAGTAAATCACCTTCACATGCTTTCAAATGGACGGTATAAGTGTTAAAGTTAATGAGATAATTAAGTGATTAATTTAGTGATGATTGAGCATTATTGAAGACACCTGATGATCACAAGCAGAATCGCTGAAGGACAAAATCACAAATTGTAAGCCACCGTTATGGAGATCAGTGTCTGCTTTAGTTGGGCTCTTGACACTTATACTTACACTTTATATTTTGTGTGTCTGCTGTTATTGATTTATAACAGTCAAATAAGACATATTTGATCTTATAGTGTTGGGTTGTGTTTTGACATAATCATGCTGTGATCTGAAAAATTAAACTTTTCAGATGATTTGGTTTAACTTGTTAGCAAGATTTTAGTGATTGTACTGCATAGCTGTATTTTTCTTTTAACATAAATTAATTAATAAATATTATTCTGATCCAATCACTTTCATGCTTATTTAGAAACACAGAGATCAATAATCAGCCTGTCTATCTCAACTGTGGTGGCGAAATTAATCCTTGTTGCCACCAATCCCAACTCATTAATGGCTCCCATCATGCATTGCGGTTTGAAAAAATTATGATCTGAATTGTCGATGTAATTTACTTTTCCTACTTGAATATTCTACTCGTCACCGTTGTTGAGAAGCATTGACTGAATCTTGAGGTCTGTGTGTGCCTAAAGGAAGGGTTTTTTTTCTTTTAAGCAACTTTTGAGAAAACTGTCTATTATATTTAACATTCTGGACATTTATTCAGAATCTAAGTCATACACTAAGCAACAGAATAAATTATATGTTATAAATTTTATAAATAAACTTTATTATAAATTTTCTCTCTCTCTCTCTCTCTCTCTCTCTCTCTCTCTCTCTCTCTCTCTCTCTCTCTCTCTCTCTCTCTCTCTCTCTCTCTCTCTCTCTCTCTCTCTCTCTCTCTCTCTCTCTCTCTCTATATATATATATATAATTACATAAATTTCAAATGATAAATGTCATTATATGACCAAAATCATTTTATTATTGTTTATTTTTGTTCATCTGATAGATATAACTCAGATGCAACAGCAAATTAAAATATAAAGTTAATAATATAAGGGTGAAGAGCCCAACTAAAGCAAACACTCATCTCCATAACGGTGGCTTAAAATTTTAGATTTTTTCCCTTGTGATTCTGCTTTAGGTGTCTTCAATAATGCTCAATCATCACTCATTTAATCACTTAATTATCTCATTAACTTTAACACTCTTGAGTGCGGACTCATATACACTCCCAGGTGTGTTAGTTTAACACGGGATATTTTGTCGTGACGAAGAGCCGTAGTTCACTGACCAGCTGAGCCATATCGCATTAAATATCGATATCGATATGTCCTCGATATTAACGCGATTTGGCTCAGCTTGTCAGTGATCTACGGCTCTTTGTAGTGAATGCCGCTCCATCTGAAAGCAGGTGAAGGAGATTTACTGCTAATCAAGGAACCGGCTTTACTGATTAGATGCGCATTCAATATCGTTCGATATATCGCCCAGCCCTACTCCTGACTAGGGTTGGGCGATATATCGCACGATATTGTTATGCGCATCTAATCAGTAAAGCCGGTTCCTTGATTAGCAGTAAATCACCTTCACATGCTTTCAAATGGACGATAGGAGTGTTAAAGTTAATGAGATAATTAAGTGATTAATTTAGTGATGATTGAGCATTATTGAAGACACCTGATGATCACAAGCAGAATCGCTGAAGGACAAAATTACAAATTGTAAGCCACCGTTATGGAGATCAGTGTCTGCTTTAGTTGGGCTCTTGACACTTATACTTACACTTTAAATTTTGTGTGTCTGCTTTATTATTGATTAATAGCAGTCAAATAAGACATCGTTGATCTTATAGTGTTGGTTATGTTTTGACATAATCATGCTGTGATCTGTAAAATGAAACTTTTCAGATGATTTGGCTTAACTTGTTAGCAAGATTTTAGTGATTGTACAGCATATCTGTAATTTTTTTCTTTTAATATAAATTTATTAATAAATATTATTCTGCTTATTATACTTTCATGCTTATTTAGAAACACAGAGATCAATAATCAGTCTGTCTATCTCAACTGTGGTGGCGAAATTAATCCTTGTTGCCACCAATCACAACTCATTAATGGCTCCCATCATGCATTGCGGTTTGAATATATTATGATCTGAATTGTCTATGTAATTTACTTTTCCTACTTGAATATTCTACTCGTCACCGTTGTTGAGAAGCATTGACTGAATCTTGAGGTCTGTGTGTGCCTAAAGGAAAGGTTTTTTTCTTTTAAGCAACTTTTGAGAAAACTGTCTATTATATTTAACATTCTGGACATTTATTCAGAATCTAAGTCATACACTAAGTAACAGAATAAATTATATGTTATAAATTTTATAAATAAACTTTATTATAAATGTTGTGTATATATATATATATGTGACTGGTGTGTTCTTGTGCGGATGTAATCACACTGAGATCAGGTGGATGGTTACTCACAGATGCACTTTACTGGGTCTGGGACAAACAGACTGGGACAAACACCAACAAAGGCAGGTTAACAATGCATCACGCTGCTCAAGACATCAGCAGCACGAGATATGAGAGTCTGCTCACTAATATTTTTACAGGGTGATCGTGAACATATAGTGGAGTAAAAATTAAAATAAAACACATTAAAGAAAATATAAATCATTTTCTCTGTTCTCATTATCACTTCACAAATACAGAGAAGTATAATCTTGAATAACCATCATTTTACATAATTAAACGAAACACTGAAAATGAGCACAGACCCTAAATGGCACGGTTACACAGATCAGCACGTGCGAGCACGTGTGAGCATGTGTGCCGACACGTGAGTTAGGGCTAACACTCAAATTAACTAACATAACTTCACACAGAACGCGACAAATCTGAATAAAACATACCTGGGACAAACACCAACAAAGGCAGGTTAACAATGCATCACGCTGCTCAAGACATCTTAAATGAGAATAAATAGAGTTCGTCAGAGGATTACCATACACACACACGTCATTTTATCATTGCGAATCACAGATATTCAACTCGACTGACAAAAATAGTGACTAACAGTTTAATGTATACTTGTGTGTAATATAAAATCCATCCATTGCACTTAAGGACTATATAAACTCATTTTTATGACACAGCGCTTATAAATGCGACTTACCAGCAGCACGAGATATGAGAGTCTGCTGCTGGTGACGTAGCTCCGCCCATGACAGTACGCACGCTGATGCAAGAGACGTAACAGCCAATGTCGAGTTTTCCCAATTTATACATGAATTTATAAACATTCTTTTAAACTCCGTTACATACACCCCCCCTAAATTCTTGTTAAATTGGGCTAGAACCAGCATATGTAACAAACTAAATATACAGTAGAGATTGCACACAAAAAAATGTGAGTAAAAGAGCTTTACCATACAGTAAGTCAGAATTTATCTCTTCCCGAGGAAATGTGTAAGAATGAAATGGTACCAGGTTCCACACTTAACACAGACCATAGGAGGTGCAGTCTACACGCTCCTAGCAATTACAAATGTATCTCTGCTCTTCAAATATCTTTTGATTGAGACAACAAACTCTTCTCAGAGTCAAGAAAAACTCACTTCAATGTCATTCTCTAAACAATTAACTCTTAGATGACTCATTATTTAGACTCAGACTTTTTAAACAAAAATGTTCCTTAACAATTCAACAACAAAGTTAGTTCCTTGAAAAATAACTTGTGGATCATTTTTCGGAATACTGTCTACAATTTTCTGACTGTCAATCTCACAAATAAGTCTGTTAGGGGGCTTAACTGATCTCCCTAATCGTGTAGTGACGTGGTCCCTAAGAGTACTTGTGGGTTGACTGCAAATGACAGGGTCAAGTCTATTATCAGGCTCAGGCAAGCAACTGGGGTACTCATTTGGTATGGCTGCAGGCAAATTTTCTGCACTTTCAGCAAGCTGAGGAACATGCTCAGGTTCCGGACTGTACTGATCATTGCCAGAGCACTCAGGAGTCATCTCATCAGACATATCTGAATCACCACAACTGGCATGCGTTCCATCCATCTGCAGTAACCATTCTGATGTCTATGAAACAGGGTCAGAATCATACGTCAGAGCGGGTTCAAGAGCACTTCCACAGGTAGCATCAGTAGAATCTGATCGAACTGATTCTTCACCGTCATCCCATGATAAGAAATTGACTGGCAGCAATAGATTTCTGTGCACCACTTTTTCTTTGCCACTCTGAACATCCTTAATCCTGTACACATTAATCTCTGGTTTCACTGATTGAACTTCATACAAAACAGAGTCCCACTTGTCCGAGACTTTCCTCTTGCCTTTCTCTCCACGGTTAGCCAGCAAAACTCTATCTCCCACTTGCAAGGATGAACCTCTGACTTTCCGATTGTAAAGAACGGCATGACGGTTCTGCTCTTTGAGACTGTGTTTCCGGGCTATTTCACCAGCTGCGCTCAGATCTCTTTTCAGTGCAGTGACAAACTCATGGTGACTGACCACTTTCTCATCACAAAGGACATGCTGAAACATGATGTCGATCGGCAATCTTGGAATACGCCCAAACATGAGATAGAAAGGGGCGAACCCAGTGGTTTCATGCACAGTACAGTTGTAACTGAAGGTTAAAGTTCTTAGAAGCTGTGGCCACCTCGCCTTAGATTTCTCGGGAAGAGCTCTAATCATATTGCCCAATGTCCTATTGAAACGTTCTGCTATACCATTACCCATAGGGTGGTATGGTGTAGTGTGCGACTTCTGAACACCAGCCATCTCAAGCAAATTCTTAATGATCTTACTTTCAAAGTTTGCTCCTTGATCTGAATGTATTCTCTTTGGAAATCCATAGATGCAGAAGAGGTCATTCCAAAGGCGATGTGCAACTTGTTTGGCTGATTGATTGTGACAAGGAAAGGCATGTGCCATTTTAGAAAAATGATCTGTCACTACTAGGACATCGACAACCTTCCCTGAAGTCTGTTCAGCACTCCAGAAGTCGATGCATACTAGTTCCATAGGTTCAGAGGTGCGAATATGCTCAAGGGGCGCACGAGCATCTGGCTCAGGGGTTTTTCCAACAACACACCTCTGGCAGTTCTTCACATAGAGCTTGATGTCTTTACTCATTCCTGGCCAAAAGAACCTTTCAGCTGCTAGAGAGAGAGTTCTTGCACCACCCTGATGTCCAGCTGCATCATGGACACCACGGAGGACGTCATGCTTCAGGGAATCTGGTACAACATACTGAAAGATTTTCTTGTTCATCAGTCGATCCCTCTTGACTCTGTACAGTACATGATTACAAACCTTCAGCTTTTTCCACTGCTTCAAAAGGGCTGTCACAGAGCTAGGTTCCTTTACTTTCTCACTCTTTGAAGGACGTTTATGTCTCCGAACATAGTGGAGGACTCTACCAACTACATTGTCCAACTCTTGGAGATTTGAGAGTCTTGAGAACGGGATTGCAACAGATGTGTCTTCATCAGGAAGCTGGAGTGACGTCGGACTTGTCACGGGCAATGGACTGATTCCACCATCGCAGTGAGCACCTAGAACAGCAGAAACTTCAGCAGCATCAACAGATCCAGGACACGAGTCATTCGCGTTATCCTCTAGCTCGTTCTCAGTTCCATTACCAGTAGCTTCGACATTCTGACAGTTGTTAGTGACACGAAAGGCATCTTGCACGGTTCCTGTAACAACTCCATTTACCTCATCCAAGAGAGACACGTATGGTTCTTTCAACAGACGATGGCTAACACAAGACTTGACAAAGGGTTCTCTGCTCAAGGCATCTGCAACAATGTTCTTTGTGCCTGGCACATACTTCAGGTCAAAGTCGAATGCAGCAAGCTTCGCCACCCATCGCTGTTCACACGCGTCCAATCTGGGTTTGGTAAGAATATACGTCAGTGGGTTATTATCAGACCATGCAGTGAAATGTCTCCCTTTTAACCAGTGGCTAAACTTGTCGCAAATAGCCCACTTTAAAGCCAGAAATTCGAGTCTATGTGCTGGGTAGTTCATCTGAGACTTGGAGAGTGTTTTGCTGGCGAAAGCAACTGGACGTGCAACCTTCTCTCCAGGCGGCACCTGAGATAACACAGCTCCTATCCCATCAAATGAAGCATCAACAGAGAGAATAAAGTCGTGACTGAAATCTGGGTGTGCTAGAGTCACACTGTGCAACAAGTCCTGCTTCAAAGACTCAAAAGCAGTTCGACACTCACTAGTCCAATCCACGGGTGAGAGTTTCACAGCACTGAGCGGCTTCTTCACACGGCTACACTTCCTCTGAGTTCTTTTCTCTGAACGATCTGATAGAAGTTTGAAAAGAGGTTTTGCCTTAGCAGAACAGTCGATAATGAAATGCTGATAATACAAGATCATGCCCAGGAAAGAACGAATCTTCTTCTGAGAAGGGGTCACGCCATCTGCTTCCATGAGATCGGTAGTCTGGATGTCACTAATCACCTTAACCTTTTCTGGGTCAGTCTGGACACCATTCCCAGTGACAATGTGTCCCAAGAATCTGACAGATCTCCTGAGGAACATGCACTTCTTCGGCGCTAGCTTTAAGTTGTGTTTAGACAGGCGTGAGAAGACCAGTTCCAACCGGTCAAGAGCTATTTGTTCACTTGGAGCAAAAACCATCAGATCGTCCAAGTAGCAGAGAAGACTTGTGAAATTCTCATCCCCGAAAATGGACATCATCATCCTCATAAAGGTAGCTGGACTATTGGTCAAACCCTGAGGTAGACGATTGTACTCATGAAGGCCGAACGGAGAGGAGAAAGCGGTGTACTTCTTATGCTCTTCGAACAAGGGAACATTATAAAAGCCAGAAGTCAAGTCCATTGTCGAAAAGAAAACGTTACCCCCTAAAGCTGCGAGTGCATCCGCTTGGTGTGGGAGTGGGTGAGCGTCCTTCACGGTCTTCGCATTCAGCCATCTAAAATCAGTACAGATACGAAGGTCACCGTTCTTTTTCCATACTAATACTAGCGGAGATGCATATTCACTCTGAGACTTCCTTATAATGCCTTTAACCTCCATCTCATTCAAGGCAGTGCGCAGCTTATCATAGTGACTGGGGGCTACACGTCGATAAGGGAGTCGAAATGGCTTCTCGTCCACCAAGTGGATTTTGTGAACAAAGTCAGTAGCTTCTCCGCAATCCATTTTTCCACGTGAAAAGGTTGACTCGTACTTCTCAATGAGATTCAGAAGCCTATCCTTCCATTCCTCTGACACTTCACAAGCATCCAGATTCAGATCCCGTAGTCCTAATTTATCCAGCAGGTTCCTTCTCTCATCACTGGTCCGCACATGACTTGTAGAACTTGCAGCACACTGAACGTTACACTTCAAAGACTCAGCTGTAGACAACTCCTCCACGGCGATACAGGTAAAAACGTCCACAATCTTTTTGTTTTTCTTAATGACGATAACTTTGTCTGTAGGGTTCATTATCTTGAAAGGCACCCATCTACTGCCCCACATAGGTGTGATGACTCTTCCTATAATCACGTTCCTTGGACGGCATTTACACAGGGTAGGCTCGACAATGACTGTGCTCCCTACAGAAACAGAAGTTGACTCAGGAAGCTGAGCCCAGGCAAGGTGTTCATGGTGTGGTTCTAGAACTATTTTCTCTTTCAACTTGGCTGTGCCCACTTTATCAGGCATGTCTTCACCCTTCCATCGTTCCACGTTAGAAAGCAGAGATAGGAATTGGTGACATTCAACATCTTCTGAGTTAACAGTGTTGGACACGAGTCTCCAGTATCCATCAGTCTCTTTCATTTTTTGAATTAGCCACTTGATAGCATTGCTGCCCAGAATCAAATCGTCGGTTTGGCCTGGAACCACTAAGACTGGAACAACCATCTTGCAGGCGTAAACTGAGAGTTCAAGCTCATACATCACTTTTGGGGTAACACGCTGTCCGCCACAACCAATTATGACAACATCACCAGCAGGAAACTTTTGTAGATTTGGCTTGTGTTGTAACAAGAGACTTTCAGCAGCTTCACTCATCGTGCACGCCATGGAGCCACTGTCAACCATAGCTTTCAGTTGAAGGTCGCCCCATAGTGTCGCTGGTGTGTAAAACAGACTATCAATTCGCTGTACTCTGTGAGTGTTCTGAAATATTACAGTTGTCCCTGCAGGCTCAACGGAACTAGAAAGACTATAAACTGAGGATGGATCATCCATACAACACTGGGTTGGAGGAATAAAGTCACGATCCACGCTGTCCTCCTCTGAACGCAGATCTTCTAGTTTCCCAGCCCTTGGGAAGAGGGTGATGACACCCTCTCAGGACAGACAAAGCGGGAATGATCAGGAGAGTGACACTGAAAGCACAACTTCTTGTCAAGACAATGCGTGAGCCCAGAATGATCAGGGCTCGAACAGACAGTGCAGGGCAGATCATTGAGGCCTTTCACTCTTGGAAGACTCACTTTGGGCTTCAAACGTGTACCTGGCTTTTTGCTGTCAGATTCTCTTAACAGGACTTTTTCCAGTAAGCTCATGACACGCTCCAATGCAGATGCTTCCAGAGACTTGGACTGCTGAACATCATAAGGAGCTGGAAGTGCTGCAGATGACAGTTCCACTTCGGTTCTGTTCACAGGTATTTTAGTGGGTGCTGTTTTTCTTACTGTGGATACAAGACTGGAATCTGAGTGATACTCATTCAAAATATCCTGAACTTCTCGCACAGTCCATGCGTCAATTGTCTTAGACCGAAAGGTGATTGCAAGCTCTTTACATGGGCAGTGTCTGATGAACATGCGGGTTACCTCTGTTCCAGGACAATCCAGTACTTTACCCTGTTCCTTCAAACGCTCAGCAGCGATGTCAACAGCACGGTTTAGCCTGATCCAGTACTCGAAGGCATCTTCGCCTGGTCTGGGTAAGGTGGAATAAAAGTCAGCCAGCGGGAGAGGAGAGCAAGGAGCAGCTTCAAAGTGTTTCCTGAGAATGCTAAAGATCGCATCAGGGTTATGCACAATGTCAATGTCACAGTTTCTTATGCCAAACTTGACCACGTCCCTTGCTTTGCCTCTTAGGTGAATCATAATCTCTTCCGCTTGATGCTCTTTTCTCAAATTATTGCGTTTAATATAGTCTCTCATGATGTCTATCCACTCATTTAAGTCAACAGCATCAGAAACTCCTCCCCTGAAGCTAGGAGGTTCTCTCACATTTTTGGAAAAAGACAACTGGCTTCGCATCAGGTCCATCATTTGTGAAGCTGCACCATCAGCAGTTACACTTCTGGTGGAATCATCAACTGAAGGTGAGTCAACTTTGTGTGTCGGGCTTAGTCTGTTGACTATGCTATCAGCAATCTGCTGACCAACCTGGCTGATTATGTCAGTCATAGCGGTGACTACATTTGGGGGCTGTGCATTAGGGTATGGAGTAGACGAAAACACACCCTGTTGCTGTCTCGGATTTTGTGAATCATAACTCGTAGATGGGCCCTCAAAACCCAATGGATCTGAATTTGGGCTGCGACTATCTACGACTACATGAGTGTCACTCTGTACATCAGGCCCACTGAACTGTAATGACTCTGGCACTCTCAATAAACCCCATCCTCTACCTTTACTTCTACAGACTGGAGTGTGACAGTTATCAAACCCACTCATGATGAACAACAGTACTCGTAAAAAAAATGAATACAATAAATCAAAAACTTTGAATTTGCAATTCACTGTATAGCAAATTGTCCTTTGCAAATATTGCAAGTCGCTTAAATGCAAATGTCTCTATATAAAAATAGTGTCTTTTCTTAAAAAACGTTCCTGAGCAAAACTGTGTCCACCTGACTCCAGCGGAAACTTTAAGATGAACCCTCGGTCGCTTCAGGAGCCATCTTGATTGAAGAAACAACGGGTCACGGCACCAATGTGACTGGTGTGTTCTTGTGCGGATGTAATCACACTGAGATCAGGTGGATGGTTACTCACAGATGCACTTTACTGGGTCTGGGACAAACAGACTGGGACAAACACCAACAAAGGCAGGTTAACAATGCATCACGCTGCTCAAGACATCAGCAGCACGAGATATGAGAGTCTGCTCACTAATATTTTTACAGGGTGATCGTGAACATATAGTGGAGTAAAAATTAAAATAAAACACATTAAAGAAAATATAAATCATTTTCTCTGTTCTCATTATCACTTCACAAATACAGAGAAGTATAATCTTGAATAACCATCATTTTACATAATTAAACGAAACACTGAAAATGAGCACAGACCCTAAATGGCACGGTTACACAGATCAGCACGTGCGAGCACGTGTGAGCATGTGTGCCGACACGTGAGTTAGGGCTAACACTCAAATTAACTAACATAACTTCACACAGAACGCGACAAATCTGAATAAAACATACCTGGGAAAACACCAACAAAGGCAGGTTAACAATGCATCACGCTGCTCAAGACATCTTAAATGAGAATAAATAGAGTTCGTCAGAGGATTACCATACACACACACGTCATTTTATCATTGCGAATCACAGATATTCAACTCGACTGACAAAAATAGTGACTAACAGTTTAATGTATACTTGTGTGTAATATAAAATCCATCCATTGCACTTAAGGACTATATAAACTCATTTTTATGACACAGCGCTTATAAATGCGACTTACCAGCAGCACGAGATATGAGAGTCTGCTGCTGGTGACGTAGCTCCGCCCATGACAGTACGCACGCTGATGCAAGAGACGTAACAGCCAATGTCGAGTTTTCCCAATTTATACATGAATTTATAAACATTCTTTTAAACTCCGTTACATATATATTATATTTATATATATAATTACATAAATTTCAAATGACTAACGTCATTATATGACCAAAATCATTTTTTTATTGTTTATTTTTGTTCATCTGATAGATATAACTCAGATGCAACAGCAAATTAAAGTATAAGGTTAATAATATAATTAAGGGTCAAGAGCCCAACTAAAGCAAACACTCATCTCCATAACGGTGGCTTAAAATTTTAGATTTTTTCCTTGTGATTCTGCTTTAGGTGTTTTCAATAATGCTCAATCATCACTCATTTAATCACTTAATTATCTCATTAACTTTAACACTCTTGAGTGTGGACTCATATACACTCCCAGGTGTGTTAGTTTAACACGGGAGATTTTGTCGTGACGAAGAGCCGTAGTTCACTGACCAGCTGAGCCATATCGCATTAAATATCGATATCGATATGTCCTCGATATTAACGCGATTTGGCTCAGCTTGTCAGTGATCTACGGCTCTTTGTAGTGAATGCCGCTCCATCTGAAAGCAGGTGAAGGTGATTTACTGCTAATCAAGGAACCGGCTTTACTGATTAGATGCGCATAACAATATCGTGCGATATATCGCCCAACCCTACTCCTGACTGAAAAACTGCTAATAAGCAAATCCAGGTGATTGGAACAAAATACTGAGGCGGACTTTTACTTTCTGAACCTGGACTTTACTCATCTGAAGAGAATAGATAAAAGAGACGACACAGATGAAATCACCTGAAGAGAAGACATTAAATCTGAAGATCTCCGCAGAGGAGGATTAAACAACTCCACAAACAGCATTACCAGCTTCACTTATTACTAACCAGACTGACTTTATTTCTGTCAGACTTCTACAGAAGATTTTATTGTGAATTAACAGAGGTTTAACTCAGTTTCATTTGAAGTCACCATAACAGTGATTAGTGTTTCCATTAAACAGGCTCTTTACTAACTCTTATAATTTATCTGATCTCTTCTGTCTGCTGTTACAGTGTGTTTGTCAAACACATTTACAGTAACAAAGTTCAACAGAATCAGGTGATGAAGATTATTTGGTGGTGGTTTTATAATCATCATGAAAAAGCCTGATTCACTGTGGTATATGAATATAATAATTATTTTGACAAATTATTTAAAAAAAAAAAAAAAAACCTGTGACTAGGGCGATGTATAGCACAATATTGTTATGCCCGTCTAATGAGTGAAGCCGGTTCCTTGATTAGTAGTAAATCACCTTCACCTGCTTTCAAATGGACGATATGAGTGTTAAATTAACCCAAGAGTGTTAAAATTAATGAGATAGTTAAGTGACTAATTTAGTGATGATTGAGCATTATTGAAGACACCTGATGATAACAAGCAGAATCACTGAAGGACAAAATCACAAATTGTAAGTCACCGTTATGGAGATCAGTGTCTGCTTTAGTTGGGCTCTTGACACTTATACTTTCACTTTAAACTTTGTTTGACTGCTGTTATTAATTTAGAACAGTCAAATGAACAAAGACAACGGTGATATGACAGTGTAGGTTGTTTTGGCATAATCATGCTGTGATCTGTAAAACGAAACTTTTCATATAATTTGGTTTAACTTGATAGCAACATTTTAGTGGTTATAAAGCATATGATTATCAATATTTTTCTGATATTCCAAAATATTTAATATAAATTATTCTGATCAAATCACTTTCAAATGCATTTATTTAGAAACACAGACATCAATAATCAGCCTGTGAATCTCAACCGTGGTGACCACATAATCCTTGTTCCCACCAATCACAACTCATTAATGGCTCCCATCATGCATTGCGGTATGAATAAATTATGGTCTGAATTGTCTATGTAAATTACTTTTCCTAATTGAATATTCTGCTCGTCACCGTTGTAGAGAAGCATTGGCTGAATCTTGAGGTCTGTGCGTGCCTTTACTAAAGATTTTTTTTTACAACTTTTAAGAAATCATGTACATTATACATTCTGGATATTTATGCAGAATCTCAGTTATGCTGTAACCAACAAAATAAATCACAAATAATAAATTCAAATGACAATTGTCACAATATAACCAAAACTATTAATTTGTATGTGTTTTTCTTTGTTCATCTGACTGTTTCAACTTAGATACAACAGCCAAACAAAACCTAAAGTTAATGTAAAGCTCAAGAGCCCAACTAAAGACTGATCTCTGATCTCTACACTGATCTCCATAACGGTAACCAATTACGATTTTCTCCTTCAGAGATTCTGATGGTATGGTGACTTCAAATGAAACACAGAGTAAACCTCTGTTAATTCTCAATGAAATCTTCTGTAGAAGTCTGACAGAAATAAAGTCAGTCTGGTTAGTAATAAGTGAAGCTGCTGTTTGTGGAGTTGTTTAATCCTCCTCTGCTGAAATCTTCAGATTTAATCTTCTCTTCAGGTGATTTCATTTAAGACTGTGTCATCTCCTTTTCTGTTCTCTTCAGAGGAGTAAAGTCCAGGTTCAGAAAGTAAAAGTCCGCCTCAGTATTTTGTTCCAATCACCTGGATTTGCTTATTAGCAGTTTTTCAGCCAGGAGACAGAAATCAGCCCTAATCAACTGTCAATCAGTTCATGGCAGGAATAAACACATGGCAGGACTTCTACTTTTTTTCTACTTCTACTTCTACTTTATACAACACTGTGCGCATCTAATCAGTAAAGCCGGTTCCTTGATTAGCAGTAAATCACCTTCACATGCTTTCAAATGGACGATATGAGTGTTAAAGTTAACGAGATAATTAAGTGATTAATTTAGTGATGATTGAGCATTATTGAAGACACCTGATGATCACAAGCAGAATCGCTGAAGGACAAAATCACAAATTGTAAGTCACCGTTATGGAGATCAGTGTCTGCTTTGGTTGGGCTCTTGACACTTATACTTTCACTTTAAATTTTGTGTGTCTGCTGTTATTGATTAATAACAGTCAAATAAGACATCTTTGATCTTATAGTGTTGGTTATGTTTTGACATAATCATGCTGTGATCTGTAAAATGAAACTTTTCAGATGTTTTGGCTTAACTTGTTAGCAAGACTTTAGTGATTGTACTGCATATCTGTATTTTTCTATTAACCTAAAATAATTAATAAATATTATTCTGATCAAATCACTTTCATGCTTATTTAGAAACACAGAGATCAATAATCAGCCTGTCTATCTCAACTGTGGTGGCGATATTAATCATTGTTGCCACCAATCACAACTCATTAATGGCTCCCATCATGCATTGCGGTTTGAATAAATTATGATCTGAATTGTCGATGTAATTTACTTTTCCTACTTGAATATTCTACTCGTCACCGTTGTTGAGAAGCATTGACTGAATCTTGAGGTCTGTGTGTGCCTAAAGGAAGGGTTTTTTTCTTTTAAGCAACTTTTGAGAAAACTGTCTATTATTTTTAACATTCTGGACATTTATTCAGAATCTAAGTCATACACTAAGCAACAGAATAAATTATATGTTATAAATTTTATAAATAAATGTATAAATAAATGTTATTATACATTTTATATATAATGAGATAGATTTCAAACGATAAATGTCATTATATGCCTACGATCATTTTATTATTGTTTATTTTTGTTCATCTGATAGATATAACTCAGATGCAACAGCAAATTAAAATATAAAGTTAATATTATAAGGGTGAAGAGCCCAACTAAAGCAAACACTCATCTCCATAACGGTGGCTTAAAATTTTAGATTTTTTCCTTGTGATTCTGCTTTAGCTGTCTTCAATAATGCTCAATCATCACTCATTTAATCACTTAATTATCTTATTAACTTTAACACTCTTGAGTGTGGACTCATATACACTCCCAGGTGTGTTAATTTAACACGGGAGATTTTGTCATGACGAAGAGCCGTAGTTCACTGACCAGCTGAGCCATATCGCATTAAATATCGATATCGATATGTCCTCGATATTAACGCGATTTGGCTCAGCTTGTCAGTGATCTACGGCTCTTTGTAGTGAATGCCGCTCCATCTGAAAGCAGGTGAAGGTGATTTACTGCTAATCAAGGAACCGGCTTTACTGATTAGATGCGCATTCAATATCGTTCGATATATCGCCCAGCCCTACTCTAACATGAGATATTAGAGGGAAAGGGGGAAAAATGTCATTTCCACAACCGTCATATTTTTCTTTTATTATTATTATTTTATTTAAATAATAAAAAAAATATTATTTAAAAAAAATATTTGTATGGTTTTTTTTGGTAAAACATAAAAAATTAAGGTAATGATGGTGGTGGTGTTGATTATTTAGCAGTTAAGGGTAAAGTATATGTATATGAGTTGAAAAATATCAGATTTGAAAATATAATAAAATTCAGAAATATGAATGAAAGGTTTCAGTGGCTTAGTGTTCAGCGTTTTTTGGTGTTTACTTTGTAAAATCTTAACCGTTGCATTTCAGAGAAATAAATGAATTTACAATTTGGAAACATGCAAGTGTGATGTGTAACCCAATATATTTATAACTACAAATATTTCAACATATTTGGTTGAAAACACATGTTTTTGTTCGGTTGTGGAAATGACAATTTATCAGAGTTGTATAAAGTAGAAGTAGAAAGTAGAAATTCTGCCATGTCTTACTTTCAGCCATGAACGGATTGACAGTTGATTAGGGCTGATTTCTGTCTCCTGGCTGAAAAACTGCTAATAAGCAAATCCAGGTGATTGGAACAAAATACTGAGGCGGACTTTTACTTTCTGAACCTGGACTTTACTCCTCTGAAGAGAACAGAAAAGGAGACGACACAGTCTTAGATGAAATCACCTGAAGAGAAGACATTAAATCTGAAGATCTCAGCAGAGGAGGATTAAACAACTCCACAAACAGCATTGCCAGCTTCACTTATTACTAACCAGACTGACTTTATTTCTGTCAGACTTCTACAGAAGATTTTATTGAAAATTAACAGAGGTTTATCTCGGTTTCATTTAAAGTCACCATAACAGTGATTAGTGTTTCCATTAGACAGGCTCTTTACACTTATTATATGTTTGATCTCTTCTGTCTGCTGTGACAGTGTGTTTGTCAGACACATTTACAGTAACAAAGTTTAACTGAATCAGGTGATGAAGATTACCTGGTGATGGTTTTATAATCATCATGAAAAAGCCTGATTCACTGAGGTATTTGAATATAATAATTATTTTGACAAATTATTTTCAAAAAACAAAACCTGTAACTAGGCCTGGACGACATATTGCACGATATTGTTATGCTCGTCTAATCAGTGAAGCCGGTTCCTTGAAATCACCTTCACCTGCTTTCAGATGGACGATACGAGTGTTAAATTAACACTCAAGAATGTTAAAGTTAATGAGATAATTAAGTGATTAATTTAGTGATGATTGAGCATTATTGAAGACACCTGATGATCACAAGCAGAATCACTGAAGGACAAAATCACAAATTGTAAGTCACCGTTATGGAGATCAGTGTCTGCTTTAGTTGGGCTCTTGACACTTTTACTTTCACTTTAAACTTTGTTTGACTGCTGTTATTAATTTATAACAGTCAAATGAACAAAGAAAAGTGTGATCTGAGATTGTAGGTTGTGTTTTGGCATAATCATGCTGTGATCTGTAAAATGAAACTTTTCATATTATTTGGTTTAACTTGATAGCAGCATTTTAGTGATTATAAAGCATATGATTATCAATATTTTTCTGATATTCCAAAATATTTAATATAAATTATTCTGATCAAATCACTTTCAAATGCATTTATATAGAAACACAGACATCAATAATCAGCCTGTGAATCTCAACCGTGGTGACCACATAATCCTTGTTGCCACCAATCACAACTCATTAATGGCTCCCATCATGCATTGCGGTATGAATAAATTATGATCTGAATTGTCTATGTAAGTTACTTTTCCTAATTGAATATTCTGCTCGTCACCGTTGTTGAGAAGCATTGACTGAATCTTGAGGTCTGTGTGTGCCTTCAACAAAGATTTTTTTTTTTTTTTACAACTTTTAAGAAATCCTTTACATTATAAATTCTGGATATCTGTGCAGAATCTCAGTTATGCTGTAACCAACAAAATAAATCACAAATACTAAATTCAAATGACGATTGTCACAATATAACCAAAACTATTAGTTTGTATGTTTTTTAATTGTTCATCTGACTGTTTTAACTGAGATACAACAGTCGAACAAAACCTAAAGTTAATATAAGGCTCAAGAGCCCAACTAAAGACTGATCTCTGATCTCTACACTGATCTCCATAATGGTAACCAATTACGATTTTCACCTTCAGAGATTCTGATGGTATGGTGACTTCAAATGAAACAGAGTAAACCTCTGTTAATTCTCAATAAAATCTTCTGTAGAAGTCTGACAGAAATAAAGTCAGTCTGGTTAGTAATAAGTGAAGCTGGCAATGCTGTTTGTGGAGTTGTTTAATCCTCCTCTGCTGAGATCTTCAGATTTAATGTCTTCTCTTCAGGTGATTTCATCTAAGACTGTGTCGTCTCCTTTTCTGTTCTCTTCAGAGGAGTAAAGTCCAGGTTCAGAAAGTAAAAGTCCGCCTCAGTATTTTGTTCCAATCACCTGGATTTGCTTATTAGCAGTTTTTCAGCCAGGAGACAGAAATCAGCCCTAATCAACTGTCAATCAGTTAATGGCTGGAATAAACACATGGCAGGATTTCTACTTTTTTTCTACTTCTACTTCTACTTTATACAACACTGCAATTTATTTTGCGATGTCTGAAAAAAACATAAAAAAAACCATATTATTTCATAAAAATCAGCACAGCCAACTTCAGGGCAGGTAACTAGGCATACTGGGGAAACAAATTATGCCAGTAATATTTTAATTAAAAATGTTTCATTTTCTGAAAATGTCCAGGTCTAAAAAGTACCACAGTTGGAGAATCACCCTGTAGGAAATATGATAATGAGAGATGTTATCTTATTATTTTCAGTTTGTTTATTTGTTTTGCTTGGTTTTTATGTTTTATTTATATTTTGTATTAAAGCACATAGCTTGATCCCATGCTTGATCCATATTCCATTCCAGTTGGTGGCGGTAATGAACTAATAAGATAGGTCGCCAACCGCCAATACACCAAAGAAGAAGAAAACGAAAACGAAAGTAACAACAGCTGACAACTAAACCTGTCGCTCACTGGATTTGATTTCATCTATGGTTCAGAAAACATGAGTTTACAAATAAATAAATTTTATAAATTCTCTTCTTAGTGGACAAGACTGCAAGTAAGTTTATTACATTCTCCATTACAGTCATTATTGATTAGGAACTTCATATTGTGTATTAAGCGAGATTTAAATGTGAAGTTATAGAAGGCTGTTCTCCTGCTACTCCGAACAGAAGAAGAATCTGACTGAAATTACAATCTTTTGAAGTAAAAACACAAAAAGTTTTATTGAGAAACGTTTGTTCAACACGAATATGTTTCTAAAACGTTTTCTCCCATTTCCTCTTCCGTGTTATAGGCTGTTGTTTTTTTTTTTTTTTTATGTGAAATCGAAAGTATTTTTGAAGCAGACATTTACAGTAGACAGACAGATGAAGCCTAACGTCAATCAACAACTGCTGTTATTAAACTCAAAATTTCAGTTCGTATATAGCAATTATGATTAGTAGTATTTCAATATGTCTCTTATAATTTAGGTTACTTTTACTTAATTAGTCATTGTGAACTTGAACTAATGATTGAATGGCAAACGATTAAAACATTTATAAAGATTGGGTAAATATGATTATAAAATGATATTATACTGTAATAGAGAATATAACTAATTGGGTTCAGTTTTCCAGCACAGTGTACATTTCTGTTCCCCAATGAATTCATACTGTATTTAGATTCAGTTAAACTCATTAAACAATCAGAAATTATTAAGACCATTCGGTTATTTTACATGGCAATATATTTGTTTGTAACTCACTTTATTTGATAGATTGTTTTTGCTGTTGCTGTTGTTGATGTGTGTAAATGTTGTGATTTGCAGGTGATGCTGAAGGATTGAGTGTTTTCTGATCAGTTTTCAGGGTCAGTTTAGCTGCAGTATGTCAGAGGAAAGAGGAAAGGACTCTCTCTCTCAGATGAGTCTCTCAGAGAAACACAGGTGAGACTGCGTCTGTTTTCACACTCTCACTTTAAACTCCACTGGACTTTGTGTTTCCCTGTCAATAACACAACTTTAAGCATTGCGCTGTATTTGAAAATGCTTTGACCAACTTCAATTTGAACTTCTTAAATTAACTCTAGCTTTGTGTATAAAGCCCTGTTTGGTCTATAGAAAATATCACAGTTTTAATAACCTTCTAGACGCTCAATTATTCCAAATAAATGACTTTAGTTTTTAGATCATAAAATTATTGATTGACATTAGAAAACAACTATACACTTAATTTAATTCAAGTATGATAACAAAACTGTGTCGCACATTTCCGCTCTCTATTCTGTCAATAAATAAAAATGTGAAATGTTCTCTTAAATTATGGCCAGGTATGTTTTAAATTCTCAACATGTTTAATCTCTCTCTTGTATATTAAAGAAATTGATACACTAATGTGAGTCAGTAAATAAAATGATGGTTAAGTATAAAACTGTAAATTGTGTGAGTGTGTGTGTTTCTGTGGAGGATTAGATGAAGACACAGATGTGTTTCAGACACAGTTGATCCTCCTTTACTAAAGTGTTTTCTCTCTCTCTCTGTTCTTTGTGTCATCAGTGTAAGATCAGGCTCACATGTGTCCAGCTCTGTGTCTCTGAAGAGTGATCAGTCTAAAGAAGGAGAAGGACCATACTTCAGTGAGAAAACACCATCATCTAATGAAAGGTATTTTGTGTGTTTACATTACATTATAGGGTTGTATTATTTGTCCACAGTGGTGTGTGTGATTGAACTTGACTGTGTAAGGGGATTTATGAAACTCACTCCAGTAACACAGTTACACAGGCAGACACAAGGAGGCATACATTCATTCATTATGAAAAATAAATCATGCAACTAAACATGTTCATCCATCCAGTGCTTTAAGTGGCCCAAAAGAGGTACCGGTACTCTATTATTATTATTTATTATTTTTATTTTATTTATTTATTTATTTTTGCTGACTCCCCTCCTCCCCTGAGGTAACAACAACTATATTGAAGGGTTGTATATTCAGCAATCAACAGACGACTGTTATATATCGTCTGTTGTAAAAAATAATTTAATTGTGGATTTTCTTGAGCTAGAATGAGCTACTAAACAAAATAAATAAAATGTGCAAAAGGGTATTGAAGACATTTTGAACAAATATACACACACATGTACATACATAAAATATAATAACCAAATAGGGATGTGACGAGACACTTATCTCACGAGACGAGAAGAGACACGAGATTGGTTTCACGAGAACGAGACGAAAATTTTGCACAATTTTTCAGAAATCCCAATAAATCCTCAATAATTAATGACTGGAAAAATAGTATGCAGGTGCATTTTGCAATCTTTTAACTAATAATGCACTAATGCATGTCATTTCAGGTCTACTTTATGAGTAGGAATTATCAAATGCATTGAAAGAAAACAATATACAAGCAGTGTAAAAGGTTTTTATTGACTGGCTTTTCTCCTGTTTGATTTCACATGAGTCTCTTCAGACCTTACTGTACATTTAAGAGCTTCCAGAACTTCTGATTGAGGCTGTGTGTGACCTCCTAACTGAACTCATTGAAGTCTGAAGTGCAAACAATAAGTGCAAGTGCAACCATAATCAAAGTTAACACACAGACTCTTTATAATTGTTTTGAAATTGCTGTTTTATTTTGCACCAGCAGTTATAGGGTTAATGCGGCGAGAAACGAGGCTGGTGTGTTTGTCTCTATGTTGTTTTTCTTGTGTTCAAATCATAAGTTCAGAAACAGCCTCCCTTGTCTGTTGTCCCTAAAACATTACAGTACAGAGACCATAGCCGCAAATAAACAGTCCAGAGATGGGTATTGGGAGATTGAAGCCTAATTTGTGTGCAATCAATGCACATTAGGGAGCTTGTGTTTTACTTTCGAATTGGTGATTGCGCGTACTCTGTGTATAGGGAGCAGCGGTGCTGAGCGTGCATTATACAAGATAAGACATTTATCAGACATTTAGTCTGTGTTGTGCAACGAATCCTCCGCCATTGTCTTGCGAACAGTGAACTGTGATTCGTGCTGCACTGATTACAACGGCAACTCGTAATGGATGAGCAGAGCAGACTTTTACATTCGTTTATAATGGTTTTTATTTTCTTTTATATAAATGGCAAAACGATAGTTTAGGCGAATGTGAGAGTGTAGCGGTGGATGGAATATTCTATTGTAATCTCACCCTCACGCTCAGTCATGGCGATATCGCGAGACAGCTTTTCACTCAACAGGAAATCTCGTCATGTTTTTTTCTCGCGAGAACTCGTGGCATGAGATCTCGTCACACCCCTAATAATCATAGAACATTAGAACAAAAACATGAGTCTTGCTATGGTTCATTTCTTTACTTGTTTCACACACACACACACACACACACCCTCTCCGGACCACATTGAATTGACGCCATGGTTGACGCATATAATCAGATTGACGGCTAGATTGGACTAAAAAACCTTCACCTTAATCGATCCGATTGAGCTCGATCTGAATGAAATTTCGATCGGATTGAAAGGGGTGGTTTACCCCTTTTGTAATCCGATCGAGAACATATAAACACTTGATGGGATTGTAAACCGAAACTGGGGTGGTGATGGCGCAGTGGATAAGACACATGCCTTTGGTGTGAGAGTCCCGGGTTGGACTCTACTGTGAGACACCAGTGTGTCCCTGAGCAAGACACTTAACCTCTAGTTGCTCCAGAGGCGTGCGACCTTTTTGGATAAAAGCGTCAGCTAAAGGACTGCGCATGTGCAATGACGCTAAATAAACGCAATGATGGATGACAAGCGGAACGACCTGGTTGTTTTTTATGGTTTAAATAAAAAACAACCAGGTCGTTGTTTATGGTTTTTCCTGTTGAAAAAAGTGTCATATTAATAAGTTTCCCATCATTCTAAAATTCTCATTTTACTCGCGCGCATGTGAATGAAGCAGGACAACCTCCCACCAGTGAATGTTTTGGATTCTCATCCACAGACTTTGGCGGCGGGGAGGGGCATTTTTACTGCATGATCAGTACGGCAGAGATGACCAGAGACGAATTAATATTACGTCTGCTGCTGAAAACAAATAAAGAACCAACAGAGGAGAATATTTATGAGCAAACAGCGGGGAAACTCAAAAAATCAGATCCGATTTAAAACTTGTGACATATAAACGCGCACTTCAATCCGATTTCAGTTTCGGTTCATTTGAGACGAGAGTCCAGTTCACGCGCCGGCACCTCCGTTTCGTGATGACCTATTTTCTACTATTTACTTATTTATTATATCAATGCAATTGGTTGATGTAAAAATTTATTAAAATTAAGATACAATTAATAAAAAACGAAATTCACTTTAAAGAAAGCCTTTGTGTATATTTTATTATGTTAACTTCAGATTTAAAAATGTGGTAGCCCTACGTCTGACACATCACACGCCACTGGTATGATGGCAATTTCAGTAGATTTACTCATTATTACATTGTTCTGGAAACACAATAATGTTAGGAAACTAAAATGTGGTAGTATCGTGCTACAGCGCACATTATATCAGCTGCA
The DNA here is from genome assembly GCF_016745375.1 of Pimephales promelas. The sequence goes on along the minus strand of NW_024121387.1, from coordinate 44,062 downwards.
GTCCCAATACTGTAAAACTACTAAGGAAGATGTGTTAACTAATCAGTATGTAATATAATTTTATGATTGTGTTAAGTTAGTTAATCAATAACTAATGAATTCTGTCATACCTCCTGAAGAACTACTACTAATTATCTACTTAATTAAGGTTCAAGAAAAATAACTAAGATGTAACTACTGAACAGTCATACAAGACTAACCTCAGATTATTTGTATTTGTATTTGTATTATTTGTGTGTGTCTGTTTTCCTCAGCATAGAATGCCACTGAGTAAATTCATGTATTTGAGGCAACGACTGAGGGAAACTAAAAATATTGGGAACTTATAAGTAATTAATAAATAAGAATCAAATAATTCTGCAGGAATTACTTAGAAGCTGGAACAGTATTCTAAAGTGAAAATATAGAGAACCCATTAGTAATTAATAAAGAGTTTTTAAATAATTAGGTAACACTTTACGGTAAGGGTACATGAATTATCATGAATTCATGTATAAATGAATGCATGAATTATGCATTCATTCATGCATTATTTCTCATGAATCATCAGGAACTAACACAAGTTCAACGTTTTTCATTCATGACTTCATGAATGAACAACACCTTAATTAAAACATTAACTAAGATACGCACATCACCATGAATTATGATTTATTACGCATGATCATGATGTTTTCTTTGTTCTTTGTCTAGGTCAGTGACCTAGTCACCACTTTAGTTAAGGGGCCACACACATGATGAAGTCATTAATAGATTATTGCTTAGTTAATGATGACTATTGGACAGACACCATAATAGACCAATCACAGCTCATAGCACAAACATTCTGTAAATCAAATACAGAAGTCATCATTAACTAAGCATTATCTATCAATGACTTCATCATGAGTGTGGCCCCTCAACTAAAGTGGGGACTAGGTCCTTTGAAACACTGATGAACAATGTGCTATTGAAAGGTGGCATAACTGTGAACTAAGAAAACATCATGATCATGCGTAATAAATCATAATTCATGGTGATGTGCTCATCTTAGTTAATGTTTTAATTAAGGTGTTGTTCATTCATGAAGTCATGAATGAAAAACGTTGAACTTGTGTTAGTTCCTGATGATTCATAAGAAATAATGCATGAATGAATGCATAATTCATGCATTCATTTATACATGAATTCATGATAATTCATGTACCCTTACCGTAAAGTGTTACCAATAATTATCCAGGAATTAGACTACTTATAATCTGAAACAGTCTTCTAAAGTGAAAATATAAAGAACTTATTAGTAATTAATAAATAACTTTTAAATAGTTCTTCAGGAATTAATTAGAACCTGGAACAGTATTCTAAAGTGACAATACAGGGAACCTGTAAAACCTGGCTCGATTGGCCCAATTGCGGCATCCAATCAGCAAGAGAAGGTTACTCTGCGTATTTCTTGCCTTTCCTTCACGCAACACAACAAGATTAAATACAATGTATTTTCTTATATGTATTGACTCGTTTATTCATCTGACTCCATAAAATGAATAGGCTTTAATGATATCCGTGAATCATTAAACGTAAGTGCATGTTTGATTATCCAATTCGACACTGAGTTTTAGTTTATCCTTAATCAGGATACAATATCGCTCTGCAGTACTTATCTCAAAGCCCGCACGGCACACCCCCGTCAGTTCCAATAACCAATTCAGAGGTAATTTGACTTAATATCTAAGATCTGCCGTATTCACACGTACAATCAGAGATATCTTTACAAGTCCCCTTGAATGCCTTCTCTAGAACTTAAATCAATGTATTACTATGGTAGGGACGAAAATGACCACCATGAAAGAAAACAGTTAATCAACTCAACTTCTCTTAAAATGGTTTCGGTCAACACCCGCGGCCTGAAAACCACGCACGTTTATCCAAAATAATCATTAACTCAAAACAGTGAATATGGGCACACCCAAAACTAGGTTGATTAAAACAGCGTTTGCTGATTCTAGTCGGAAATAACTTGCCCCCTCATTCAAGTACACTTTAAAAGGTATCGGATGTTAGCCGTCGCTAATCTGACGCGAATGTGGAAATATTCGAATCCAATGATCTAGGAAAAATAACTTCTCAGAGTCACTCGAAATAAAATCAAATGTTTACAATTTATTGAACAGGTAATTTGAAGCAATGATTTAAGTCCAATTCAAAAACATAGAAGATCAGTTAAGCATTTCATTTCAAAGATTCCGAAATCACAAGATTTGTAGAAAATATTACCTGTCAATAGAATTACACACAGCGATTGTGCGGGTAGTCAACCTACAGACTCTCCGAACCTTTCTGTTCCTTTTCCTTATAAACCCAGATAATTCAATTATCACCAACTGATGAGGTCTGTCTTTATAATTAGATTATGGTTACCAAATGATGAGGTCTGTCTGATTTTACATACAGGAGGTAGTCTGGATGAAGCTGTTAAGGGACCAATCACCTTCTCATGTTCTATAACTTCTTTCAGTTTTTCATCATAACCGGGAAAAAGAGACCATTTTACCAGGCGCACTGTGACACTTCAAAAACACCAAACATGAATAGTTACATTTAGTACACACATCACATTGCATAAGTTTTTGGTGTATTTCAGGTGAGGAGGAGAGGGGGGTGTGGGGGAGATAGTGTGTGTGTGAAGTGTGAACTGTTCTGTGTGCTGTGCCTCCAAAGTTTCTGTTACATGTGCAAAGGTCAGTTACACATTCAATAGACATTTCAAGTGTTGATTCTCATGTGAGTCTTTCGCCACATCGAGTGGTCGACCAGACATACTGGTACCAGCCTTACAGCTCCCTCCTTTGGCACCGTGGGCCACTCACAGGGTTTCCTGCGGTGTCACTTCAGTCTTTGTAAGGTGGGCAACTTCAATGAGCTGAGAGTCAAGATAGTGTTGGTAGATGTTTTTACCGATCTGATGAGATGTCGGAAGTAGCAACATTGGAATACTGTGAAGGTGAAGATGAGTGCGCTTCCAACCGCACAACCTCGAAGTACCCAGTCCCACCAGGTGTATGCAGTCTGTGCCGATCTGGTAGATGAGCTAGACAGAATCTGTGCAGTCTTTCGCGCCAAGTTCGTCTCCACTTGCGCCTGAGATAGATGGTACTCTGTTTGGAGGATAACGTTCTGTACCAGCTCCATCGTGTCGACCAGGGCTTGTGTTCCGTGTTCATAAAAAGTGTCGTCCCACCATGGAGAAACATCTACGTCCGTTGGCATCCTTCCGAGGATGTCGATCTGCCCCATAGTAAAGTCCTCTGTCACCTCCAAGCAGAAGGAGTGATTAGCAGGACAGGTCAGTCCTCCATACGTGAACGAGTTCATCTCACTGATGACGCACCACTGCGTATGAGACACCTGAATAGCATTTGAATGGCCATGCAACGATTCAACATTTATGAGTTTGCTATCATTGGAGGAAAAAGGCTGTAGTGTGTTACATGTACATACAACATAATTGTGAGTTTCATGACAACAGGTGCGACTGGTAAATAAGGTCTCAGTACCCTTCAAAGTCATGTATCCAGTGAGGTGATCCCATTTAATTACCTGATCTTTGACTACCATGCCAATGGAACGAATAGTGGTGGAATTTGGATAAACTTGATCTGGGTGGATTAAAGGAAAAGTAGCAAAAAATCCAATACAACCAATACATTCATTTCCAGTGTACATCATAATAGTAGATAAAAGTTCTGAATATTTGACATTTTTCATTTTTTCTGAAGAGAACCATCTATGTAAATCTAAAACTTCAATTAAATCATTCAACACATGTCTCGGTGTCTTGTGAAGACGAAGATCTAAAATTTCCTGTCTTGTGGCAGTGAACAAATCTTGTGCATATGATCTGCAGGCTAAGTCGCGTTCGATGGTACGGGTCTGATTGAACAGCGTATGGCTGACTGTCAGAAGTGCCTGAGCCTCGGAACGAACCGCTTTGATAATGTTATCATTGCTATTTGTGATGTGTTGAAAACCAGTGGCCATCTGATCTGTCAACCATGTGGAGAATTGGGACTGTTTGGTTATTTTATAGGTGTTGGCCGCTGAATTAATTGATCCAAACAAGCCGGCTATATTGCTGAGTAGGTCTCGTTTTGAACGAGTAGGTGGAATTTGGACGGCCAGTCTGTCTTTATAATCAGAAGTTAAATCATTGATTCGTGACTGTAGCCATGCATATGATTCATCATTAATATTGCAATGTTTTGTGTAGGCAGAAAGTATGTTGGAAATATTGTAAGTTACATGTGTCATTACCAAATTTACATCATGTAGCAAAGTTTTGTTAATATTCCCTCTAATCAGACCACCAGGAGGAACTGGGTGTAATTCTGGACAAATCTTTGGTTTAGTGTATCCGCAGGTGGTCAAATTAAAACAATATGTAGCAGTCCAAGAACAGTTGTGTGGATTGGTGAAATTGTCAATGCTATGTGTACATTCTCCGACACAATACGTTCCTTCTTTTCGATTGGTCCACACAAAAGTTTTTGGCTTCGGTTCGTTAGGTGTGTATGATGTGAGATCATATATTAACTCTTTGAATCTTATGTGTGTGTCATTATGTGTTTCAGTGTGTGTGCACCTATATGTTGCAGGTTCCAAATGTTTAACATAATAGCATAATTTTGGGTCTATCCCATTATTGTTGTTTTCGTGTAGGGTGTACATGCTGCCAATTGTGTCACCTGGATCTATTTTAAGCTGATACCAGGCAGTGAGGTTGTGCATGAATTTTGGTGCTCTAGTGTATCCTGAAATGTTTCTGGTAGGTGGGTGGGTGCTACCTGTACTACAGCAGATTTTTGGTGTGCAATTTGGATCCGGTACTATACCGGGAGGCCATGTAGCTGTCTCTTTAGGTGCGACTGTGATTTTTGGTGTGAAAGGCCCCTTGGAATATTTCCACACCCACCTCCCACATTTCAGGTTGTGTGAGAGTGAAACCCTTTGGCCCAGTCTGATGCACGTGGGCCCGGACACTTTCCTCTCATCCGGCCTCCATGGGGTCGCTGCTGTCAGCCTGGAAGGCAGGAAGAAGAGTTAGTGACGGATATTCATGTATTTTGTGAACCTTTAAATGACTTGCACTGAGACATGTGATACCATCGTAGTTTCCCTTTTATGGTTGTAGCCACACAGCTGTTGCATACAGCCTTAATTTCATACGGGCCATGCCATCTGGGCGTGAAAGCACCTTGCTTCACAAAAACACGTATCATTACCATGTCTCCCTCTGAGAATTTTACCTCAGAATCTGGGTTGAATTGTGCATCATTTGTCAGGTCTGATTGCTGTTGTTTTAGAGCAGCATGTGAAAGAAAGATTCCGAAATCACAAGATTTGTAGAAAATATTACCTGTCAATAGAATTACACACAGCGATTGTGCGGGTAGTCAACCTACAGACTCTCCGAACCTTTCTGTTCCTTTTCCTTATAAACCCAGATAATTCAATTATCACCAACTGATGAGGTCTGTCTTTATAATTAGATTATGGTTACCAAATGATGAGGTCTGTCTGATTTTACATACAGGAGGTAGTCTGGATGAAGCTGTTAAGGGACCAATCACCTTCTCATGTTCTATAACTTCTTTCAGTTTTTCATCATAACCGGGAAAAAGAGACCATTTTACCAGGCGCACTGTGACACTTCAAAAACACCAAACATGAATAGTTACATTTAGTACACACATCACATTGCATAAGTTTTTGGTGTATTTCAGGTGAGGAGGAGAGGGGGGTGTGGGGGAGATAGTGTGTGTGTGAAGTGTGAACTGTTCTGTGTGCTGTGCCTCCAAAGTTTCTGTTACATGTGCAAAGGTCAGTTACACATTCAATAGACATTTCAAGTGTTGATTCTCATGTGAGTCTTTCGCCACATCGAGTGGTCGACCAGACATACTGGTACCAGCCTTACAAACCCATTAGTAATTAATAAAGAATTACCACATACTTCTGACTCAAATCAAACTTACTGTAACATTTTTTTATTTTGTTTTAACATGTATAATATTGTTTACATTTAAACTCATTTAACAAACATTTTAGAATTAAAAAAAAAAAAATACTTGACTCCATAACCTGCCCATAACAGTGCACAGCTCTGAGAACAGATTTTAACATCTGATGTAAATAGATTTAGCTAGCTGGGTAACTGACATCGTGTATGTTGCCTTGCATAAAACAAAATGATTTACAGCACAGTAATGATTTTATGGATTAAATAAAACGTACACAAATCTGTATTTCGCTAAAGAAATGCACCAAATCGGCGGCGCTGAGAACTCTCCAGAGGATTGAGGATGCAAATGCCCGTGCTCTTGCGTCACCAAATCACTGTCAAGTCAAGTCAAGTCACCTTTATTTATATAGCGCTTTTTACAATACAAATTGTTTCAAAGCAGCTTCACATAGACAACAGGAAAACAATGTTATAATAGTATTGTTAAATTTAAATTAAATGTTAAATGTCCCTAACTAAGCAAGCCAAAAGCCAATGGCGACAAAGGCGAAGAGAGGTGAAAAAGGCAACAGTGGCAAGGAACCAAAACTCCATCAGTTAACAGAATGGAGAAAAAACCTTGGGAGAAGCCAGGCTCAGTTTATGTGGCTACCGCGATATTGCCGGAACTTGAATAGTGCAAAAGAAGTTTAAAATGTATGCAGCCAGCTAAGTATAATAATAAGGTGTAATATACATGATATATTTTTACTTATTTGCAGATCATAGCCTATAGGAAAATGTCTGCACTTATCTTTCTTATTAGTGCTGAAGAATGACAAACTGACTACTGTGTATGACTGTTAATTAGTAGTGTTATGAACTGCTCCGAGACTTGGAGATGAAGATCCAAATGCAGCTTTAATTTAAGAATAGTCGTACAGGCAGGGTCGAGAATCAGCAGACAGGACAATGGAGAATACACAGTGGGAATCCAAGAAACAGGCAGAGGTCAGGGCAGGCAGCAATAATCAGAATCCAAGAACAATCCAAAAATCAAAAACCAGAAACCGCTCAGAAATGCAGACACACAGTACAACAAGACTTCGCAGGGATTGAACAAATTAACCAGGTATATATAGACAGACAAACAGGAAGAGACACAGGTGATTGCAATCAATGAATGAGGTACAGGTGATTGTGGTCAGTGAGGAGTCCGGGCATTGAGTTCTGGGAAATGTAGTTGTGAGTGAAACATGAACATCTGGTGTGGAGTGCCCTCTGGTGACTCTCAAGGGCACTCCACCTGGTAACCGTTACAAGTAGTTACTTCATAGTTATTTTTCTTGAACCTTAATTAATAGATAATTAATAGTAGTTCTTCAGGAGGTATGACAGAATTCATTAGCTATTGGTTAACTAACTGATACTTAACACAATCATAAAATTATATTACATACTGATTAGTTAACACATCTTCCTTAGTACTTAACACTAGTGACTTATGTGTTAATAAAGAATTACCTATTAGTTCTTAATTAATTCCTTATTAGTTATGCAGTAAGTAAGATACAGTATTCTAAAGTGTTACCCACTTTTTCTGAGGCATGTGCGCGCACTGTCAAACAGTGCCAAACTGGAGTTTTGTTGGGTAAGACCCATCTGATTGCAATGAGGGGCCGAGACCGAGAAAGCTACATGGAAAAAATATCCACCAAACAAGCCACTTTGAAATTTTGCTTTTTTCAGGAATGCAAAAGTTGGGTGACCCTCTCCCTAGACTAAAAAATGTTGGATCACCCTCCCCTCAACAAAGAATAAAAAGATATGACCCTCCCTTATTTTCCTCCGTTGGCCCTTTCCATAAATACCGAACAGTGTCGGTAATGAACAAATTGAAATAATGAAAAAAAAGGCTGCATTTAATTACTATTTGCAACATTAAAAACTTTCAACTGTTCAATGTTTGTGTCATCAGTGTAAGATCAGGCTCACATGTGTCCAGCTCTGTGTCTCTGAAGAGTGATTGGTCTAAAGATGGAGAATTACCAAACTTCAGTGAGAAAACACCATCATCTAATAAAAGGTATTTTGTTATACTATTTTTTTTTTTGTCACATGTTGACTGTTTAAAAGTTGTATCAGTGAATACCAATCATGAAACAAGTTTAGATCAAATATTTGTCAGAGTATTCACAGCTAATGCTTATTTCTCTTTCTGTAAAATATCAGTTAGTATTTTATTTTACTAATGTGATTACAGGCTTCAATATGAGACATTAGACTCAGACCTTCAGACTCACAGGAACCACGAGAATTTCAAAGACAATCTTCTTGGGATCTTCCAGGTAGGAAAACAAATTTTATAAATATGTAATATTTATAACAAACAAATATGTTATTGAACACATTTTAGCACAACTTGGTTAGCATGTTAGTCTTTTAACTGGATGTATTATAATTATTGAATAAATAGTGTTGATCAAATGTAGATGTACAATTTCGCTTAAATTGTGTTATTCTGTCTTTTCTCTTACTTGTGTTTGTAGGATCTTGAGAGCAAAATAATCACGTTTCTGAAGAATGAACTGGAGAAGTTAAAGAAAATATTACAACATGAGAACACACAACACTTTGTGAAGGACTTTAATGAGAACAGATCCAGTATCAAATCAGCAGCTCTTGATCTCACACTACATTACCTGAGAGAGATGAAGCAAGATGAAGCTGCTGATGCTCTAGAAGGCAAGAGACTCATCATCATCTGTCTGATTGTCTCTTATAAATGTAGGAGAGAAAATGAAGACTAAAACTATCTATTTTCTGTTCCTGTGTTTAGGTGAGCTGTTCTTCATTCATCAGCTGAAATGTGGCCTAAAGAAGAAGTATCAATGTGTGTTTGAAGGAATGGCGAAGCAAGGTGACTCCACACTCCTGTATAACATCTACACAGATCTCTACATCACTCAGGGTGGCAGTGAACAGGTCAATACTGAACATGAGGTCAGACAGATTGAAGTTGCTTCCAGACGTCATGAAGCACAAGAGATACAGGTTGAATGCACACATTTGTTTGAAGCGCCTGAACAAGACGAGGAGATCCGAACTGTACTGACAAAAGGAGTCGCTGGCATCGGGAAATCAGTCTCTGTGCAAAAGTTTGTTCTGGACTGGGCTGAAGGAAAAGAAAATCAAGATATCAGCTTCATATTTCCTCTTCCATTCAGAGAGATCAACTTAAAGGAGAAAGAAAAACTAAGTTTGATGGACCTTATAACTCAGTTTTTCCCAGAGACAAAAGGACTGAACCTTACAAGAAGGAATCAGTTCAAAGTGCTGTTCATCCTTGATGGACTGGACGAATGTCGCCTTCCTCTGAAGTTTGATTGTAATGAGACGTGGTGTGATGTATCGTCACCAGCCTCTCTGGATGTTCTCCTAACGAACCTCATGAAGGGAAATCTGCTTCCTTCTGCTCTCGTCTGGATCACCAGCAGACCAGCAGCTGCCAGTAAGATTCCTCCTGACTGTATCGACCGGCTGACAGAGATACGAGGATTCAGCGACGCACAAAAGCAAGAGTACTTCAAAAAAAGATTCAAGGATGATATTCAAGCCAACACAATCATAGATCATGTTAAACAATCAAAGAGTCTCTTTATCATGTGCCACATCCCAGTCTTCTGCTGGATTTCAGCCACTGTTCTCGAGAACATTCTGGAGGAGAAGAGAAATAATGATGTGAGAAACACTCAGGCTGATGAGATCTCTAAAACACTGCAGGAATCAAACACTGAAGACACTCCCAAGACTCTGACACAAATGTACACACACTTTCTCCGCTTTCAGATCCAGCAGAGCCGCCGGAAATATGATGGAGAATACACACCAGATGTTTCCTGGGATAAAGACACCATCCTTTCACTGGGGAAACTGGCATTTCACCATCTGAAAAGAAACAACCTGATCTTCTATGCCACAGACCTGGAAGCCTGTGGTCTTGACGTCTATAAGGCATCAGTGTACTCAGGCATGTGTACCCAGATCTTTAAGGAGGAAACAGGGATCGTTCTTGGTACCATGTACTGCTTTGTTCACTTGAGCATTCAAGAGTTTATTGCAGCCCTTTATGCACATCTGTTTCTAGACATCAACAAGACAAGTGTGTTTGATCATGAGTCTACAGAACAGAAAAACAGAAATGAAACCATGATTGATTTTCTCAAGACTGCAGTGGACAAGGCGCTGGAGAGTGACAATGGACACCTGGACCTTTTCCTTCGCTTCGTCCTCGGTCTGTCACTCCAGTCCAATCGACGACTCTTACGTGGTCTGTTGACACAGCGAGACGGCACTGACCAGAGCAACGAGGGGATAGTTCGACTCTTACGAGGTCGGTTGACAAAGAGAGACGACACTGACCGGAGGAACAAGGAGATAGTTCAGTACATCAAGCAGAAATTAGAAGCTAATCTTCCTGCAGAGAGATCCATCAATCTGTTCTACTGTCTGAATGAACTGAACGACCAAACTCTGGTGAACGAGATTCAGACCCACCTTAGCAAAGGAAGTCTCTCATCTGGTGACCTTTCACCTGCCCAGTGGTCTGCTTTAGTCTTTGTGTTGTTGACATCAGAGGAAGAGCTGGAGGAGTTTGAGCTTCAGAAATTCAAGAAATCAGACGAGTGTCTCATTAAATTATCGGCAGTCATTAAAGCCTCCAGAAGAGCTCTGTGAGTCTTTTATATATTTTGTCATGTTTTACTCTCATCTGAAAAATGCATGTATCTCAATAGTTATTCCCCATCATAAACATGAAGCTATACCTGTGTGTGTGTGTGTGTGTGTGTGTGTGTGTGTGTGTGTGTGGAGACAGTTTATCACAATTTAAGACAAAATATTAAATATCTTGTAAAATTTTTTGCATGATTGTTTTGTATCATATGATACACCAGACTTGTATGACTTGTTATATAGAATATTATATTATCAAATACTCATACTTGAGGTAGAAAAAAAATCCATATTTTATTCATATACCCAAACTGGGGGGAAATAATGTAATTTGGTACAGAATAGATGTTATTTATATTGCCAAAACGTAATATTAAATTTTGAAAGGTTATAGATAAAACATTGAGATTTTTATAAAACAGGCTACTAAAATAAAATACCTACATCTCACCACATCATATACTAGTTTTCCCTCAGTTTCTCCCAGTAATTATATATTTAAATGCTTATTTCTATGAGTACTTCTGTAGTTTAATAGGTTAGTTCGGTATTTTACACTTAAAGCCCTGTTTTAAGATCGTTTCTGATGAAATAGAACGGTTAAGATTGAAATTTGGACAAAAGCTGCTGTCTCAAGAATTTTAGGTTTGTGTGTTAGCACCCTCCACCTACACAATGGTTGTCTATGTGCACTGGAACAATCATTCATAAAACGCATTAAACTTTAGTTTACTAAGACGTGAAACTCACCGAGGGGTCTGGGGTGTTCACTGATATGCTCACACAAAAATCACGGCAAAAGATGCTTTCCAACAGGTTTTATTGTAGTTTTTGCAAAAACAGTATTGCAGTAGACATACAATTTAAAAGAAAAGAAACACAACAAATTAAATGTATTTTGCTATTACATTATATCTTCATACAAAAATAAAAACTTTTGCAACTAAAAAGTGCAAAATGCCAAGCTTTGGCCAGCTTTCAAATACATTTAATTTAAGTTTAAAATAAAACTTAAATAAACAGCTTTTATATTTAGCTTTAAAGTGCTATAGTCAGATCAAACAAACAATCATGCTAAATGAAGAACTTAACCACCAGTCAACCTGGTACTTCATACTCTTGTGGTGCGCGCACAGTCTTCACTCGGACGCATTCTTCAATCTATCGCCGTATCGCTGATGAAATCACAAAATAAAATGCACATAAATGTGTCCCTGCTTGATATAGAGTGTAACCACTGATGAACATATTCGGTTTTGATGAGAGAGAGGAAAAAACTATGAGTGCAGATTAAAAACCCATAATGTCACAGTCCTTCGTCTGCACCATCCTGTCTGCGTCTCCTGCACTACACTTCCCATGATCCTCTCGTCTGCACACCTGAACTCACTCCCTCATCAGCCTCCCGTTCAGCGTCCTGTTTCACCTGTTTGCACCTCATTATGTTTGATTCCCCTGTGTATTTAGTTCCTCCTCATTCAGTCTGTCATTGTCGGTCGATGTTGATGTTACCCTTCCGTGTCGTGAGGGTATTCCTGCCTGTACCCGTGCCTGTTTGCTATTCTGAGTTAAATTAAAGTGTTTGCATTGGAGCATTTGCCTCTTGTTCTCCTTCTTCTGCCTACACTCCACCGGCACCGTGACAGATCGACCGACCTTCAAAAAAGGAAAAGGAAAAAAAAAATGGACCCTTTCGTAGGGGTCCAATTGCTCTGTTTAGAGCAAGCGGACCGGTCTCTGGAGGATCATCTGGCGAATTTCTTCCACCTCGCTTCCGCCACAACCTTCCCGGACGACTGCCTCTGCAGCTTCCTGTACGCCGGCCTCAACACCGCCACCAGAGAGCAGTTGTCCGGGAGTGGTCCCCAGGGGAGCTTTGCTGCATATGTTGAGTGGGTGCTGGTGTCCTGTGGATCACCTTTCACCATCGATGACGGCACCAGCCCCACTCCAACGCCCGAGCTCTCCTCATCGCTGGTTCCGCCCAGCCCTGTCCAGCCAGAGACCGTCCAGCCTGAGCCCTCCTCCCCGCTGGTTCCGTCCAGCCCCGCCGAACCCGTGCTTTCCTCTTCGCTGGTTCCATCCAGCCCGTCCAGCCAGCGCCAGAGACCGTCCAGCCAGCGCCAGAGACCGTCCAGCCAGCGCCAGAGACCGTCCAGCCTGCGCCAGAGACCGTCCAGCCAGCGCCAGAGACCGTCCAGCCGGCCCCAGAGACCGTCCAGCCGGCGCCAGAGACCGTCCAGCCAGCGCCAGAGACCGTCCAGCCTGCCCCAGAGACCAGGATCCCACCCAGCCTCCCTCTCCCACCTCCTCCCGTCACGCAGCCGTCAGCCCTTCCGTCTGCCAGCTCCCCTGACCCAGCCTGGTCGTTGGATCCCCGGCCTTCGCCTCACACCTCCGCCATCTGGACACTTCCTCGGCCCCCTGTCCCATCTGCTCCCCCGTGGCTCTTACCTCCCTCAGCTCCTCCATGGCCCATCAGTCCACCAGCTCGGCCAGGCTCCCTCGACCCTCCGGATTCCCTTCGCTCCCTCGTCATCCTCCCTTCACCTTTGGACTTCCTTACTATGGCTCCGCCCCGTCATGTCACCCCCCCGGTTCTGCCGGACTACTCACTCCTTCCAGTCACCCGTCAGCCCTCACTCCCTCTGGCCTCACCGTGTCCCTCTGTGCCCCTGTCATCACTTCGGTCACCTGAGCCTACGGTGTCACCATGGTCCCTCGGTCCCTCCTCAGCACCCGATGTCGTCTGTCCCTCAGCTGCACCCTGGTCTCCTCTACCATCTGCTCCGCCCCTGTCAGTCGGCCCCCTGGTGTCGTCAGCCCCAGTTCCATCGGCTCCACCAGGGGTCCTCCCTCCATCTGCTCCGCCCTGGTCTCGCCCTCAGCCTGCTCCGCCCTGGTCTCGCCCTCAGCCTGCTTCGCCCTGGGGACGCCCTCAGCCTGCTCCGCCCTGGGGATGCCCTCAATCTGCTCCGCCCTGGTCTCGCCCTCAGCCTGCTCCGCCCTGGTCTCGCCCTCAGCCTGCTCCGCCCTGGTCTCGCCCTCAGCCTGCTCCACCCTGGTCTCGCCCTCAGCCTGCTCCGCCCTGGTCTCGCCCTCAGCCTGCTCCACCCTGGTCTCGCCCTCAGCCTGCTCCGCCCTGGGGACGCCCTCAGCCTGCTCCGCCCTGGCCACGCCCTCAGCCTGCTCCGCCCTGGCCACGCCCTCAGCCTGCTCCGCCCTGGCCACGCCCTCAGCCTGCTCCGCCCCCAGTTCGTCCCCCCTCCTTCCTCTGTTCTGCGGCGTGAGGTCACGCCTCCCGGGAGGGGGGAGTTCTGTCACAGTCCTTCGTCTGCACCATCCTGTCTGCGTCTCCTGCACTACACTTCCCATGATCCTCTCGTCTGCACACCTGAACTCACTCCTTCATCAGCCTCCCGTTCAGCGTCCTGTTTCACCTGTTTGCACCTAATTATGTTTAATTCCCCTGTGTATTTAGTTCCTCCTCATTCAGTCTGTCATTGTCGGTCGATGTTGATGTTACCCTTCCGTGTCGTGAGTGTATTCCTGCCTGTACCCGTGCCTGTTTGCTATTCTGAGTTAAATTAAAGTGTTTGCATTGGAGCATTTGCCTCTTGTTCTCCTTCTTCTGCCTACACTCCACCGGCACCGTGACACATAACTTCTGACACGCTTGGCAAAAGATCTAGCACTAGACCATTTAAGAACTCAAACAAAATATGCGGATCGATGGATTCGTTTACGGGTTGAGCAGAGAGGCTGCACAGTTTGACCAGCGGGCAGCGGCCGCACACCAGTCCCCCGGATGCTGTTGCTAAGAACTTACAATTTATCACTATTATCAGACCGGCCCTCGCGGCCTAACTTGCTGCGTTAAAGTGAGACTCTTATCGAGCGATAAAAAAATATTGTCGTTAATCTATTCTCAAAGTTGGGTTGGGAGCTGGGTCTATACTATACAAGCTATGATGACTTTTACCTTGATATTTTAGCGCAGATGTATACCTAGCCGAATTGCACTGTAAGGGGCATTTAATACCAATCTGTTTATCCAGACATTAGGAAAATATCAGTCAATGCATTTTATATTTAATATGAGGGAAATACACATCTATAACGGACGTGACACAAAAAAACAAACCTTTAGGTGTACAAAAAGTAATAATACCCATCGGTTGAAGCAAGGTTGGCTCTCCACAGAACATAAAATATTAATTTTGTATTATTTTTTATGTACGCATTTATGAGGGGAAAACGATATTATGTGACAGTTCCCCATTACGGACTTGACCACTCTGAAAGCGGCACTGAAAGACTGCTTTAAAACTTTCACATTAAACATAAAGCACAAAGCCTTTCATTAAGTTGAATTTCGTTTTATATTAATAGTATGTTAATTTTTAATCAATGTTTCATCAACCAATTGCCTGGATTTAATAA
>NW_024121387.1:0-28408 GCF_016745375.1 Pimephales promelas | reverse complement strand
TAGGGTTGGGCGATATATCGCACGAATATTGTATGCGCATCTAATCAGTAAAGCCGTTCCTTGAATTAGCAGTAAATCTCCTTCACCTGCTTTCAGATGGAGCGGCATTCACTACAAAGAGCCTAGATCACTGACAAGCTGAGCCAAATCGCGTTAATATCGAGGACATGTCGATATCGATATTTTAATGCGATATGGCTCAGCTGGTCAGTGAACTACGGCTTCTTCGTCACGACCAAATCTCCCGTGTTAAACTAACACACCTGGAGTGTATATGAGTCCACACTCAAGAGTGTTAAAGTTAAATGAGATGATTAAGTGATTAAATGAGTGATGATTGAGCATTATTGAAAACACCTAAAGCAGAATCACAAGGAAAAAATCTCAAATTTTTAAGCCACCGTTATGGAGATGAGTGTTTTGCTTTAGTTGGGCTCTTCACCCTTATATTATTAACTTTATACTTTATTTGCTGTTGCATCTGAGTTATATCTATCAGATGAACAAAAATAAACAATAATAAAATGATTTTGGTCATATAATGACGTTTGTCATTTGAAATTTATGTAAATTATATATATAATATAATATATATATATATACACAACATTTATAATAAAGTTTATTTATAAAATTTATAACATATAATTTATTGTTGCTTAGTGTATGACTTAGATTCTGAATAAATGTCTTGAATGTTAAATATAATAGACAGTTTTCTCAAAAGTTGCTTAAAAGAAAAAAACCTTCCTTTAGGCACACACAGACCTCAAGATTCAGTCAATGCTTCTCAACAACGGTGACGAGTAGAATATTTCAAGTAGGAAAAGTAAATTACATAGACAATTCAGATCATAATTTATTCAAACCGCAATGCATGATGGGAGCCATTAATGAGTTGTGATTGGTGGCAACAAGGATAATTTCGCCACCACAGTTGAGATAGACAGACTGATTATTGATCTCTGTGTTTCTAAATAAGCATGAAAGTATATAAGCAGAATAATATTTATTAATAAATTTATATTAAAAGAAAAAAAATACAGATATGCTGCACAATCACTAAAATCTTGCTAACAACTTAAGCCAAATCATCTGAAAAGTTTCATTTTACAGATCACAGCATGATTATGTCAAAACATAACCAACACTATAAGATCAACGATGTCTTATTTGACTGCTATTAATCAATAATAAAGCAGACACACAAAATTTAAAGTGAAAGTATAAGTGTCAAGAGCCCAACTAAAGCAAACACTGATCTCCATAACGGTGGCTTAAAATTTGTGATTTTGTCCTTCAGCGATTCTGCTTGTGATCATCAGGTGTCTTCAATAATGCTCAATCATCACTAAATTAATCACTTAATTATCTCATTAACTTTAACACTCCTATCGTCCATTTGAAAGCATGTGAAGGTGATTTACTGCTAATCAAGGAACCGGCTTTACTGATTAGATGCGCATAACAATATCGTGCGATATATCGCCCAACCCTAATTTGAAGTCACCATACCATCAGAATCTCTGAAGGTGAAAATCGTAATTGGTTACCATTATGGAGATCAGTGTAGAGATCAGAGATCAGTCTTTAGTTGGGCTCTTGAGCCTTACATTAACTTTAGGTTTTGTTCGACTGTTGTATCTCAGTTAAAACAGTCAGATGAACAAAGAAAAAACATACAAACTAATAGTTTTGGTTATATTGTGACAATCGTCATTTGAATTTAGTATTTGTGATTTATTTTGTTGGTTACAGCATAACTGAGATTCTGCACAGATATCCAGAATTTATAATGTAAAGGATTTCTTAAAAGTTGTAAAAAAAAAAATCTTTGTTGAAGGCACACACAGACCTCAAGATTCAGTCAATGCTTCTCAACAACGGTGACGAGCAGAATATTCAATTAGGAAAAGTAACTTACATAGACAATTCAGATCATAATTTATTCATACCGCAATGCATGATGGGAGCCATTAATGAGTTGTGATTGGTGGCAACAAGGATTATGTGGTCACCACGGTTGAGATTCACAGGCTGATTATTGATGTCTGTGTTTCTATATAAATGCATTTGAAAGTGATTTGATCAGAATAATTTATATTAAATATTTTGGAATATCAGAAAAATATTGATAATCATATGTTTTATAATCACTAAAATGCTGCTATCAAGTTAAACCAAATAATATGAAAAGTTTCATTTTACAGATCACAGCATGATTATGCCAAAACACAACCTACAATCTCAGATCACACTTTTCTTTGTTCATTTGACTGTTACAAATTAATAACAGCAGTCAAACAAAGTTTAAAGTGAAAGTAAAAGTGTCAAGAGCCCAACTAAAGCAGACACTGATCTCCATAACGGTGACTTACAATTTGTGATTTTGTCCTTCAGTGATTCTGCTTGTGATCATCAGGTGTCTTCAATAATGCTCAATCATCACTAAATTAATCACTTAATTATCTCATTAACTTTAACATTCTTGAGTGTTAATTTAACGCTCGTATCGTCCATCTGAAAGCAGGTGAAGGTGATTTCAAGGAACCGGCTTCACTGATTAGACGAGCATAACAATATCGTGCAATATGTCGTCCAGGCCAGAGTTGTATAAAGTAGAAGTAGAAAGTAGAAATTCTGCCATGTCTTACTTTCAGCCATGAACGGATTGACAGTTGATTAGGGCTGATTTCTGTCTCCTGGCTGAAAAACTGCTAATAAGCAAATCCAGGTGATTGGAACAAAATACTGAGGCGGACTTTTACTTTCTGAACCTGGACTTTACTCCTCTGAAGAGAACAGAAAAGGAGACGACACAGTCTTAGATGAAATCACCTGAAGAGAAAACATTAAATCTGAAGATCTCAGCAGAGGAGGATTAAACAACTCCACAAACAGCATTGCCAGCTTCACTTATTACTAACCAGACTGACTTTATTTCTGTCAGACTTCTACAGAAGATTTTATTGAGAATTAACAGAGGTTTATCTCGGTTTCATTTAAAGTCACCATAACAGTGATTAGTGTTTCCATTAGACAGGCTCTTTACACTTATTATATGTTTGATCTCTTCTGTCTGCTGTGACAGTGTGTTTGTCAGACACATTTACAGTAACAAAGTTTAACGGAATCAGGTGATGAAGATTACCTGGTGATGGTTTTATAATCATCATGAAAAAGCCTGATTCACTGAGGTATTTGAATATAATAATTATTTTGACAAATTATTTTCAAAAAACAAAACCTGTAACTAGGCCTGGGTGACATATTGCACGATATTGTTATGCGCGTCTAATCAGTGAAGCCGGTTCCTTGAAATCACCTTCACCTGCTTTCAGATGGACATCACCTTCACCTGCTTTCAGATGGACGATACGAGTGTTAAATTAACACTCAAGAATGTTAAAGTTAATGAGATAATTAAGTAATTAATTTAGTGATGATTGAGCATTATTGAAGACACCTGATGATCACAAGCAGAATCACTGAAGGACAAAATCACAAATTGTAAGTCACCGTTATGGAGATCAGTGTCTGCTTTAGTTGGGCTCTTGACACTTTTACTTTCACCATTAAACTTTGTTTGACTGCTGTTATTAATTTATAACAGTCAAATGAACAAAGAAAAGTGTGATCTGAGATTGTAGGTTGTGTTTTGGCATAATCATGCTGTGATCTGTAAAATGAAACTTTTCATATTATTTGGTTAACTTGATAGCAGCATTTTTGTGATTATAAAGCATATGATTATCAATATTTTTCTGATATTCCAAAATATTTAATATAAATTATTCTGATCAAATCACTTTCAAATGCATTTATATAGAAACACAGACATCAATAATCAGCCTGTGAATCTCAACTGTGGTGACCACATAATCCTTGTTGCCACCAATCACAACTCATTAATGGCTCCCATCATGCATTGCGGTATGAATAAATTATGATCTGAATTGTCTATGTAAGTTACTTTTCCTAATTGAATATTCTGTTCGTCACCGTTGTTGAGAAGCATTGACTGAATCTTGAGGTCTGTGTGTGCCTTCAATAAAGATTTGTTTGTTTGTTTTTTACAACTTTTAAGAAATCCTTTACATTATAAATTCTGGATATCTGTGCAGAATCTCAGTTATGCTGTAACCAACAAAATAAATCACAAATACTAAATTCAAATGACGATTGTCACAATATAACCAAAACTATTAGTTTGTATGTTTTTTCTTTGTTCATCTGACTGTTTTAACTGAGATACAACAGTCGAACAAAACCTAAAGTTAATGTAAGGCTCAAGAGCCCAACTAAAGACTGATCTCTGATAGGGCTGGGCGATATATCGAACGATATTGAATGCGCATCTAATCAGTAAAGCCGGTTCCTTGATTAGCAGTAAATCTCCTTCACCTGCTTTCAGATGGCGCAGCATTCACTACAAAGAGCCGTAGATCACTGACAAGCTGAGCCAAATCGCGTTAATATCGAGGACATGTCGATATCGATATTCAATGCGATATGGCTCAGCTGGTCAGTGAACTACGGCTCTTCGTCAGGACAAAACCTCCCGTGTTAAACTAACACACCTGGGAGTGTATATGAGTCCACACTCAAGAGTGTTAAAGTTAATGAGATAATTAAGTGATTAAATGAAAGCCACCGTTATGGAGATGAGTGTTTGCTTTAGTTGGGCTCTTGACCCTTATAATATTAACTTTATATTTTAATTTGCTGTTGCATCTGAGTTATATCTATCAGATGAACAAAAATAAACAATAATAAAATGATCTTGGTCATATAATGACATTTATCATTTGAAATTTATGTAACTATATATATTATATATATAAAATGTATAATAAAGTTTATTTATAAAATTTGTAACATATTATTTATTCTGTTGCTTAGTGTATGACTTCTGAATAAATGTCCAGAATGTTAAATATAATAGACAGTTTTCTCAAAAGTTGCTTAAAAGAAAAAAACCTTTTCTTTAGGCACACACAGACCTCAAGATTCAGTCAATGCTTCTCAACAACGGTGACGATTACAATATTCAAGTAGGAAAAGTAAATTACATAGACAATTCAGATCATAATTTATTCAAACCGCAATGCACGATGGGAGCCATTAATGAGTTGTGATTGGTGGCAACAAGGATTAATTTCGCCACCACAGTTGAGATAGACAGGCTGATTATTGATATCTGTGTTTCTAAATAAGCATGAAAGTCGTTGGATCAGAATAAAATTTATTTATTAATTTATGTTAAAAGTAAAATACAGATATGCAGTACAATCACTAAAATCTTGCTAACAAGTTAAGCCAAATCATCTGAAAAGTTTCAGTTTACAGATCACAGAATGATTACGTTAAAACATAACCAACACTATAAGATCAAATATGTCTTATTTGACTTCTATAAATCAATAGCAGCAGACACACAAAATTTAAAGTGAAAGTATAAGTGTCAAGAGCCCAACTAAAGCAGACACTGATCTCCATAACGGTGGCTTACAATTTGTGATTATGTCCTTCAGCGATTCTGCTTGTGATCATCATGTGTCTTCAATAATGCTCAATCATCACTAAATTAATCACTTAATTATCTCATTAACTTTAACACTTATATCGTCCATTTGAAAGCATGTGAAGGTGATTTACTGCTAATCAAGGAACCGGCTTTACTGATTAGATGCGCATAACAATATCGTTCGATATATCGCCCAGCCCTAATCTCTGATCTCTACACTGATCTCCATAATGGTAACCAATTACGATTTTCACCTTCAGAGATTCTGATGGTATGGTGACTTCAAATGAAACAGAGTAAACCTCTGTTAATTCTCAATAAAATCTTCTGTAGAAGTCTGACAGAAATAAAGTCAGTCTGGTTAGTAATAAGTGAAGCTGGCAATGCTGTTTGTGGAGTTGTTTAATCCTCCTCTGCTGAGATCTTCAGATTTAATGTCTTCTCTTCAGGTGATTTCATCTAAGACTGTGTCGTCTCCTTTTCTGTTCTCTTCAGAGGAGTAAAGTCCAGGTTCAGAAAGTAAAAGTCCGCCTCAGTATTTTGTTCCAATCACCTGGATTTGCTTATTAGCAGTTTTTCAGCTAGGAGACAGAAATCAGCCCTAATCAACTGTCAATCAGTTAATGGCTGGAATAAACACATGGCAGCATTTCTACTTTTTTTCTACTTCTACTTCTACTTTATACAACACTGGTCCAGGCCTAGTTACAGGTTTTGTTTTTTGAAAATAATTTGTCAAAATAATTATTATATTCAAATACCTCAGTGAATCAGGCTTTTTCATGATGATTATAAAACCATCACCAGGTAATCTTCATCACCTGATTCAGTTAAACTTTGTTACTGTAAATGTGTCTGACAAACACACTGTCACAGCAGACAGAAGAGATCAAACATATAATAAGTGTAAAGAGCCTGTCTAATGGAAACACTAATCACTGTTATGGTGACTTTAAATGAAACCGAGATAAACCTCTGTTAATTTTCAATAAAATCTTCTGTAGAAGTCTGACAGAAATAAAGTCAGTCTGGTTAGTAATCAGTGAAGCTGGCAATGCTGTTTGTGGAGTTGTTTAATCCTCCTCTGCTGAGATCTTCAGATTTAATGTCTTCTCTTCAGGTGATTTAATCTAAGACTGTGTCGTCTCATTTTCTGTTCTCTTCAGAGGAGTAAAGTCCAGGTTCAGAAAGTAAAAGTCCGCCTCAGTATTTATTTCCAATCACCTGGATTTGCTTATTAGCATTTTTTCAGCCAGGAGACAGAAATCAGCCCTAATCAACTGTCAATCTGTTCATGGCTGAAAGTAAGACATGGCAGAATTTCTACTTTCTACTTCTACTTTATACAACTCTGCACAGTGGTAAACATGGCCTTGTTCCAACTTTTTTGGAATGTGTATCTCCCATGAAATCCAAAAGGAGCCAATATTTGGTATGACATTTCAAAATATCTCACTTTCAACATTTGATATGTTATCTATATTCTATTGTGAATGAAATACAAGTTTGAGAGTTTTATAAAGACTTTCTCTTACTTTTTTACAATTCCTACAGTGTCCCAACTTTTTTTGGAATCGGGTTTGTATATGTGTACTTGTGCAAATCTGCAGAGTTATTGTAAATTTATTGATCCTCTTAAAATTTTTACTTAGTTTAGTTTGATGGTACGGGGCTTCAAAACATTGATTTTGGAAATTGCATGCATTGTAATCTGTACATGTGCCACTGTGGTGATTACCTGGTAATCCAGGTGCATGAGAAGTGTTCATCCTGTAACCTGTGGACATTGGTTTATCTTCTAGGTGACAGTAGCTGTGAAACTTCGTTTTATGACCATGACTGGCATTATAGTTTTGATGTTCCATGGCAAAAAATGCCAGCAAGTTTTATGGAAAAGTTGAAATCTGAGAGAAGACAGTTTGTCCGCAATGTTGCTTCTGAGATTCTGGAAGTAAGCAAATGTCCAGCAAAATAACATGTATCAGAAATAGCCAGACAAATGGTGATTGCATACCCAAAGTCTTTCAGAGATGAGATTAATTCCCAGGTTGTAGGAAGTGGATATGATTCTCTTCTCAAACAACTGGTGTGTAGAATTGACAATGTTAAAAGAGCAAAAGCTATTAGTACACCACTTTGTGGTACTCTAGAAGTATCAACAAAGAAACTGTAGCAGACCCCTCTCGAATGATGGACACGTTTTTACTGATGTCAATGAAGTTTTTTATTGAGTCTGTTTCACTTCTTTATGCTCTCAATAAATCACATCACCAATCACCGTAAGAGCTGAATAAAGTACAAAAACACGCATTAACAACACGTATTAAACTCTCTCAACGTCATATTATCAACAACATAAGTAAAATACAGACCTTGTGCCTTTTCCGAGTGGGTGCATATACCATTAAACTTCGTTAAACTTGATAAACAGTACAACTCTGCGCGAAGCGCGTGCTTTCTCTTAGCTCTTTCCACTATAACTCGCGCTCTCCCCTTACTTCCTTTTCCCCCGAAGCCCGCAGAACATGTCAAAATAAAAGTCCCACTTAATACATTTTGTAAATCTAATTTAAACTAAACAGGACTATAAAAATATATACAAAAATGTACTAGAAAAATTATCAAAGTCTGTTACACTCCCACCAAATTATAAATGTTATATCAACATGCATAATTTTCAAGAATAAGTAATTTCCCTTATAAGGACCTTTGTGAGTGCATGTAAAGTCTTTTTGAAGATGTTTTTAATCCGCTTCCAATAATAAAACCAACTTCTGAGCTGGCCTCTCAACTACTGAGACCTTGTTCAATCGTTCTCCTTTCTTGTTCAGTGTTTTGTCACCAAGTGTCAATGTAACTTTCCTTACTAACCCATCTTGGCTAGTTACAGTGTCTATGATCCGACCTAATCTCCATACATTCCTTGGAAGGTTTTCATCCATATCCATGACAACATCACCAATCTGAAAGTTCCTTTTCGGAGCATGCCAGCGTTGTCTTATAGCAATGTTGTGGAGATACTCTTTTTTCCATCTACTCCAGAATTGCTCAGTAAGGTACTGTACCCGTCTCCATCTCTTTCTCCCATAGATATCTTCTCTTATGAACTTTCCTGGTGGTGGTAAGACTGTGGTGGCTTTCATAGTGATCAAATGGTTAGGTGTGAGCGGTTCCAAGCCTTTGGGGTCGTTCAAGTTATCCACAGTAAGAGGACGACTATTAACTATTGCCATGGCTTCGTAAAACAATGTGCGCAGTGAAGCATCACTGAGCCTGCCTGATGCGAGGGAAGCTGTAGCATTAAGAACACTCCTTACAGTTTTGATTTGACGCTCCCATACACCACCAGCATGACTGGAATGAGGGGGATTCAAAACAAAATCACACTGTTTATCTGCAAGAAAAGCAGTAAGCCTTTCTGGATCAAGTTGCTTTAATGCGGAGTTCAGTTCGTTCTTAGCACCAACGAAATTGGTACCTTGGTCGCATCTAATCTGCCGTACTGTGCCTCTGACAGCAATGAAGCATCGTAAACTGTTGATGAAAGCATCCGTGGACATATCCTCCAACATTTCTATATGAACGGCTCTTGAACAAAAGCAAGTTAGAATCAGACCGTACCTTTTGTGCTGTTTTCTTCCTTCTTTAGTCATGAACGGACCGAAGCAATCCATACCACAATACACAAACGGTGGGAAGACTCTACACGTTCTACAGGAAGATCACTCATCCGTTGTCCTTCAGCAGATTTTCTCAACTTTCTACAAGTTACACAATTGTGAATGTAAGATGTGACAACTCTGTTCATTCCAGGTATCCAATAGCCTGAAGATCTGATAGCATTAATCGTGAAACCTTTCCCTTGATGCTTAACACTTTCATGATAGTGTGCAATTATCAGCTTAGTTACATGATGTTCTTTGGGAAGAATCAGTGGGTGCTTGAACACATGAGTGCATGACGAGTGACTTAATCTTCCTCCCACCTTAATCATACCGTCCGTATCTATGAAGGTGTCTAGATGATGAAGTCTGTTATGACATGGAAGCTGTTTACCTTGACTCAGGACATCCATTTCTTTCTGATAAACTTGTTTCTGCACTCCTTTTAGAATCAAGCATCTAGCTTGTTCTTGTTCACTCACTGATGCTGGTGAATTACACTTATTCTTCTTAACCCTTCTCAGAAGACGTGCAATGGCCTTGACAGCATTAGACCAGGATGAAAATTTAGACAAATGGTCCACGAGATCTTTACTTTCTGTGGTTTCTGTATGAAAGGTCTGCGTCTTTCTGACTTCTGGATCACCTACTGGAAGTTCCGGTACAATATCTGAACTCACTATTTCTTTCTTCCACAGGAAAGACGGACCTGAAAACCAGTTAGATGAGAGCAATTCATGTATTGTTCTACCTCTTGAAGCATTGTCTGCAGGGTTATCATCTGTTGAGACGTACAGCCACTGTTTGGGCGCTGTGCTTTGACGTATCTTTTGAACTCTGTTGGCTACGAACGTATGAAAACGACGAGCATCATTATTTATGTACCCTAAGACAACCTTTGAGTCAGTCCAAAAGAATTCATCGACATTGGTGAGGTCAAGCTCCTCTCTGAGCATATTGCTCATTTTGACTGATACCACAGCAGCCGTCAACTCTAATCTTGGTATTGTAGTGATCTTTACAGGAGTAACCCGGGCTTTACCAACGAGAAAAGTGCAATGAATCTCATCCTTCTCGCTGATCATTCTCAGATACGAACACTGACCGTAACCACAGGTACTTGCATCAGAGAAATGATGCATCTCTGTTTTCACAATCTTGCTGAAATTAGCAGGTACATAACATCGTGGTATGTCAACCTTTTCCAGATTGACAAAGTCATTCTGCCATTTCTCCCACCATGGGCTGAGAGCAAGAGACAGTGGATCATCCCAGCTTGTGCCCTTACGACACATTTCTTGTAAGATCCTCTTACCATTGAGAACATAAGGAGCTACAAAGCCCAAAGGATCATATATTGAGGCAACAGTTGACAATATGCCACGACGTGTTGTAGGTTGACCTTTTAATGGGATGTGGAATCTGAAGCTATCACTCTCTATGTTCCAGTGAATACCCAAAGTTCTCTCAAGTGGCATGTGACCAAAGGTAAGATCCTTTGTCTCAAAGTTTACAGCACGTTCTGATGCTGGTATGCTCTGTAGCACAGTGCTGTCATTGGACACAAATTTGTGAAGTCGTAGACCTCCTTTTGCACACAACTCTCGTGTCTTCTTTGTTAGCTGAATAGCCTGTTCCACTGTTTCGACGCTTGTGACTCCATCATCAACGTAAAAGTCTCTTATGATGAACTGAGCGGCTAATGAGTGAGACTGACAATGCTCACTGGCTAAATGTCTTAGTCCATAATTTGCGCACCCAGGCGAAGAAACAGCACCGAAGAGATGAACTTTCATACGGTAATCTTGAAGCGGTGAGTTTGTATCTCCGTTCTGCCACCACAAGAAGCGCAAGTAATCTCTATCATTTTCCTGAACATGGAATTGGTGGAACATTTTTTCTATATCACATGTCACAGCTATGGGGTGCTTTCTGAATCTGACGAGGACTCCTGTGAGATTGTTTATCATGTCTGGCCCAGGTAACAGATGATCGTTGAGACTTGTGCCTTTAAATTTAGCGGAACAATCAAACACGACACGTAGCTTGTCTGGCTTTTTTGGATGGTAAATGCCATGATGAGGTATGTACCACTTTTCACCATCAGTTCCATCATCATTCACTGTTTCTACATCACCTCTTTCAATGATAGCATTCATGTACGCAATGTAGTCTGCCTTGTATTTCTCATTTTTACAGAACTTCTTGTTCAAGTGATTGAATCTGACCTTGGCAAGGTCTCTGTTATCAGGTAAGTATGGACGTTGTTTGAACGGGAGAGGCATTTCATAATGTCCCTGTGCATTTCTCTTTATGCCTTCTTTGAGTTTGTCCAAAAACACGATATCATCCTGTGAAATTGTCTTGTCGCCGACAGTGACATCTTTAAAGTCAGACTCGAGCACATGTATGGCTTCCACAGGTGTCAGAGCTGGAATCTCCTTCGTGGCTATTCTGTGACAAAGACCAATTGCTGTGGATTCATGAATGCTTGATGTGGAGCTGCCTACGATACTCCAACCTAGGTCAGTTAGAATGGCATATGGTTCTTCTTCTTTACCTAGAATGACTTCTCTAGGAGCTAACACTCTGGGGCAATTGTAACCAATCAGTAACCCTACTTCACAGCCGAGAAGAGGTGACATATCCTTTGAGATTACCTTCAAGTGACTCCAGTTCTTTGCCGTTTGCCTAGTTGGTATGTGGTCACGATTGACAGGAATACACTCTTTTGTGTATAATGGAGGCAGATTGATATATACTGATGAATTATACCCTCTCAATTGAAGATCAGTGATCCTTTTACTGTTAATGATCATACTGTCTCCCATCAGAGTAGTAAGTTTGAGTTTGATAGGATGAGCATCCACTTGCAGTACTTTACTCACTCCTTCATCAATGAAAGTGGTGTCACTTTGAGTGTCAAGCAAAGCATAGACAAGCTGTTCATTAGATGGATTTTTGACGGACGACACCCATACAGGTACAATCATAGATGTAATGACTGAATGACCTTCTCTTGTGACGTTAAGAGACGTGGCATCAGTAATCTCACTCTCATTGTTCACTGTTGGTTGCTTTCGGTATCCATTATACTCGTAGTTGTAATCATGAAGGCTTGTGGGATGTCTCAATTTGCATACATCACATGTGTGACGACGACGGCATTCCTTAGCAAAGTGACCTGGTTTCATACATCCAAAACAGAGCTTATTATCTTTGACATACGACCTTCTGTCTTTCAGCGACTTCTCCATTAATTTAGGACACTTACTGAGCTGATGGTTGTCATCTTGACACAACATGCATGACGGTTTTGACTGTGTTTTAGCCACTGTCTGTTTATCACTATTTACTATTGTCTGCGTCTTATAAACAGTAGCCTTGTTACTTTTGACCTCATTAGAGACTCTTCTCTCCGGAGGTGACTCACGTGAATGAAGAGCGTTCAAAGACGTAATAGGATTCAGGGACGTGCACAGGAATTTTGAAGGGCAGTTGCTCTGACCTGAAAAAAAGTTTGAATAGTGTGGGGAATATGATGTTAGCATTGTTTTCCTTGAATACTTCGAGCATAGACTTGACTGTCCTCTTGGGACACTTGTAAGATGCATGGAAGACTCTCAGCTCTGTTTGAAGGTTGGTCTCTTCCCCCTAAAGTCCATAAAACTCACATAGTGAATGTGCTGTATCAACACCTTGGCCAATTTCCTTCCACTGCTCTGGGTCAGTGAGTCTCTGCAGTGACATCACAATGTCTCGAGTCTTCCCTTCCCCATAAAATCTTCTCTCAAGCTCCTGTCTCATTCTGTCCAGAAAAGTATAGTATGTCCTTCCCCTGTAATATTCCTCCAAGGTCTGGACTGCATCATCTTCTCTTGCTGATTTGGAAGTATATTTCAGCTTTGCGGGTACTTTTCTTTGTCTACCTGGAATATTTGTGGGAATGCTTATGTCATTTTCCTCAGCAATTGTTGTGGCAGTGTTGTATATTTGTGAGAATTGGCTGTCTCTCCTCAGTTCCACCACTCGCTTCAAGACACCATCCAACACAGAATAAGCAGCAGCCAAGTCCAGGTCATCCTGCTGGAGTACTTTTGAGGCAACTGATGTCTCCATGAACACTGGCGTTGCTATTTCAAGACACAGCAAAAATTCAAAATCTATGCTGCTCAACAGCATTTTAGCTTCTCCTGCAGCTAGATCGGGGGGGTCACACTCTCTCAAATTTCTCAAGTACTGTAGGGCAGCAGGGAGGACCTTCCTTATTGTCTTTAAAGCATCTTCCCTGCAGCTCCACCGGGTGTCTGAAAGCCTCTGTAGTTCAAGGACATGTTGGTCTGGATTCATGGCTTTTTGAGTTTCCACAAATGCAGCATGGCGCTTTGTAGAGTTGGAAATGAATGTGTACAGCCTCTCAACGACTGTGAAGAAATCCACAAAGTGCTTGTTGGATTTTGCACTCTCAACTAAAACGAGATTTAAACAATGTGCATGGCAGTGCACATACAACGCTCTATCATTTTGTCTCTGAATCCGGGACTGGAGCCCATTGTAGCGTCCACTCATATTGGCAGCTCCATCATATCCCTGTCCACAGACATCTTGAATGTTGAAGTTGTTTTGCTCAAGTAGCTTCATCACTACATTCTCCAGTGCCTCTGCCGTTGTTGATGCCACATCACATATTTGGACAAAGCGTTCCTTTATAGTCATGTTGTGGACATATCGCACAGCAAAGGACACCTGCTCAATATGAGACACATCAGTGGTCTCGTCCAGCAAAATAGAAAATTGTGATGCTTCTGTCACTTCCTTCTGTATGATTCGTTTCACATAAAGACTAAGTGCTTTTATGAGGTCGTTTTGTGTCCTATTGGACAGGAGAGACACCTGGCACCTTTGGTTTGATGCTTGTTTTTCCTTGACCGCATGAAGATGAAGCCCGAGTACGCTGTCATACTGGCCAAGCAAATCCACCAGGTTCAGAAAATTTCCTCTATTTGAACTTGACAAGCCTTCTTCATTTCCCCTAAAGGCCAAAGCTTGTTTTGCCAGATATAATGTGATGTCTATTAAACGGAACATAATCTCTCTGTTTTTCTGCCTCTCTCTTTCTTTGGCTGCTTCCATCTGAGAATCAGCTACTGCAAAAGCCTTCTGCAGTGTATCTTTTGTAAAGGCATTCCACCTAATCATCCCTAGCATGTGCAATTCACTGCTGCGGTGCTCCTTAATCTTCACTTTGGCCTGCCTCCACAAGTTTATCCCTACAGACTTCCATCCTTTCCTGCTCTGAAATCTTTCCTCATTCATAAAATTCCTGCAGCTAAAGCAATGCATGGCATCATTCAGTGGAGAATATTCCAGCCAGGGGTCATCATCATACCATTGGGCTTGAAAAGAGCGCCCATCTGCATTTTTAGGGAACTTTACCATAGGACGGCAAGGCCCGACTGAATTAGAAAATGTGATGAAGGTCTGATCATACTTAAGATTGTTGCTTTCTACATGAGCTGGATCTGTGGGATTAGCCAACCTCAGCAAAAACTCAAAATCTGTTGACTCTGCCCCACTCGTCATCTCAATATCTTTCCTTGCTGATGCTTTCGTCTCCCTCATCTCATCCTCTTGCTCATCTATCATTTCCCTATTTTGCCAGTCTGTCCTGATCTCATCTGGGATTGGCTCTGGCTCTCTGAATGCAGCTGATGCAATGGGCTCATCATCTGTCCAATTACATATTATTGTTACTGCCATTATCATTATTATTTTAATGCCACTACTGGTATTTATGTTCTTCTGCTCAGGCAAGAAATGACCTCTAAAATGTCTATGTTTTTTTAGATTACAATTATTTAGCATGTAGCTCTTTAACCCTGTACTTTCTAGCATGGTCCTCGCATCTCATATTTGGTGATCATCACTTAGGCCTACCTGCCCTATGTGCCTCCTCCTGGTCCACATTTTCCTCACATAGTCTGGAGGCTTGTGACTGCTCCTCCTCATCTTAAATTTAATGTAATTTTAAAACATTACCATTAGTGGGTTAAAATATGAGTCTGATTAAATAATCAATTCACCTACACATTGTCATGTCATCTTTATCTCAGTGCATTGAATGTCTCTCACCTGCTGGTTGGCTTTTTCGCAGCCAACCCTGCAGTGATGTGCTGCCTTTTGCTGCCTCCCTGAATTGTCTCTCCCTCTCCTGAATCCGCCTCTTTTCAGAGGGCATCTTGGCTTCAAACAATGCCCAAAATAGAAATGTGATAGGATTTAGGCATTTAACCGTTTTAAATTAAATAATTAATGTGATGCATTACTTCCATCATTCATTCTTCTTGCTAAAACTAAATGTGATAAACTAACTATCAGCAGACATGTTGTTTAGTTTGCATAATAAATGCCTACCAAAAAAAAATATATATATATATTAGCCTAACGTTAGGCTGCTTGTCTGCAAGCTATCTGTCTGATTATTTAGGGTAAACATGGAAAACTCACTAACTCAGCCTGGATTTATGAAGATTTTAATTAATTTCATAAAACGTGATGATTGATCGTTCGTTACTTTGTTTGTTATCACAAACTCACCTTTTTTAACAACCGCGACAATCTCCTTCTAGGACTGCTCATGCAGGCTCACCTCAAATGCCGGTGTATTAGCGCGTTCCCGCTCTGTGTCTGCTGACAGAGCAGCTGTATGTACGGAAAGCAAAAATGGCCAAAAAGCATTGGTGCAACATTTAATTGCCAGTAATAAATATTTCAGTGAATTTAATTAATCTTACACATGTTCATAGTTTTTGTATTATCTGAGTATATTCAGTGGAATTTTGCCCATACAAATTGCCTTATCTGACAGTGTTTGTCCAAACTTAATGCCTTATAGGGTCTTATTATTATTTAATTTTTTTTATTATTATTTATAAAGATTGCAAAATGTCAGAGATGACAGGTTTATGATATACAACTTTGTAAACACTAAACAGTATCCAAAATGTATTAACAATATGTTAAATGTCACCAAAATACATATGAGAAAAAGAGTTCCTCGTATTATTGTTTATTGTTTTTTTAATCATTATTATTTATAATTTTTTTCTTTTTTTAAATTTGAAAATAAATAAGATTGAATTGTCAGATGGGGAAAACTCGCTTCTAATAAAATATTAAATAAAAAAACGCTTAGATTTCGGAAAAAATACAATCCTTTTTTAGCCTTTTGGCTTCCCGTACATTCAGTTGCGCTTCTATGGTAACTGGGCAAAACTACGCATGATTTGTTGTAGTATGATTGCACAAAGGAAAGAAACAGGAATTCTGGTAGGGATGGGAACAGAATCGACTGACGTGCAGGCAGCGCTGCAGCAGAGTTTGCCCTTCCCCTACTGACTTTCACTTTCGGTGCCCGAATGGAAGTGAATGAGGCTTTGCGATCGCGATTTTTTTTTTTTTTTTTTTCTCGAAAGGGCAACGTGAGTCAGGAAGGGCAAACGGGCAGTTGCCCGGGCAACCTGAGCAACCCCCCTGTGCACGTCCCTGGCTTGCATCATCTTGTATTCAGCCTCTTTCGCAGCCAGCTCTGCCACAGCATCTGCACGCTTGCTTGTACAAGAAGATCTAGAACTGCTGCTGACACTCGTTTGCGAAGTACTGGACCCGTATATGGAATGGGCATAACTATGGGCTAAAAGTTCATGCAGACGTCTCCTTTCTTGTTCTGCATCAAAATCGCCATCTACTATTGCCAACCTTTCCAGTACAATTTTGACTAAATCATTAGTCACAGCTTCACATGCGTCAATTTTACGTCTTAAATCAGTAGCGGGTGTACTATGTTCCCTTATCTCACTGAAGATTTTCATAATACAGTTCTTTTTATCCTCTAGTGAGTCAGCGATTTCAGCAAGCTGCTTATCAGAGATGTCTGACTTTAAATCATGTCTTGCTTTACGCGCAGCAACTTTCCATTGTTCGTACAAAGTGTCAATTCTTTTTTCTTTCTTACAGCACTCATCTTTCTGGTAAGCAAGCATTTTCTCTGAAGGCATATGTGGACGTTCTGAGCGTCGAGGCAATCCTGTACTGTCTTGTGAATGACACGGGATTTCAGTGGCATTTTTCTCTTTATATTTAACTGATCCTTCTCCGTGCTTTTCCTTTACACTTTCTGACTTTGTTTGAAGCGACCTTTCAGAATCTGGGTCTTCAGTTTCAATTTCCATAATCAACTCACTTGTATGGCGTTTCAGCTCTCCATCACGCTGATTCCATCGTGCTGCACTTCATTAACGATCGTCACGTTGCCCCATCCACAAAAGCACGTGCGGCCGAGATCCAAACCAGCGAAGGTGAAGCTCTTACTGTAGCAGACCCCTCTCGAATGATGGACACGTTTTTACTGATGTCAATGAAGTTTTTTATTGAGTCTGTTTCACTTCTTTATGCTCTCAATAAATCACATCACCAATCACCGTAAGAGCTGAATAAAGTACAAAAACACGCATTAACAACACGTATTAAACTCTCTCAACGTCATATTATCAACAACATAAGTAAAATACAGACCTTGTGCCTTTTCCGAGGGGGTGCATATACCATTAAACTTCGTTAAACTTGATAAACAGTACAACTCTGCGCGAAGCGCGTGCTTTCTCTTAGCTCTTTCCACTATAACTCGCGCTCTCCCCTTACTTCCTTTTCCCCCGAAGCCCGCAGAACATGTCAAAATAAAAGTCCCACTTAATACATTTTGTAAATCTAATTTAAACTAAACAGGACTATAAAAATATATACAAAAATGTACTAGAAAAATTATCAAAGTCTGTTACAGAAACGAAAATTGTTATATGGTTGTATAAATTCTGATCCACAACTGCTAGTTGGAGAAACATCTGAATTGCAGCAGGAAAAAAAAGAGAAGTTGCTAGTAATGTTTCAAAATAATGAAAGTGATGTAAAGTCAATCTATGACTTAATGACTTCTACTTACACCTCTTAAAGAAACAACATCCAATCTGGAAAGGAAACCAAAGATTTACTTGATGAGTGGCCATATCTTTTTCAGCCAGCAGGAATGAAAGCACACTTTAAAGAGCTCACTGGCGTTGACATAAACAACAGCTTTGAAGAATCAGCTTCCTGTAAGTTCAGAAGAATATTGGACTACTTTCAATTTCAGTGCACAGAAAGAGCAAGCAGAGCAGGGAGAATCCTCACAAAGTATAGAGCTGGAGGGGATCATGTTTGTGGGGCAGTGATGTTGCTGCTAACCCATTTCAAAAATTACCAAGACCACTTTCTTGTGATGGTAGAAGACACCTCTGTTCCAAGTGATATATGCTCAGAACAGCTTCCAGCAACACCATGTATAGTAGTGTGTGGTGGGTATTATTTACTATGATCTTGCAACACAATAATTCCTGGGTTCGGGTGACCTGAACTCACATTCTGTTAAATATTATGTCTTCCTGATTTTGTGTTTGTTCAAAGGAGAGAACCCATTGACAGCCAGTGTGTACATGGTAGCAGTGGACCAGATGATTGTAAATGACCATCTCTTGAGTTTTACAGAAGCCCTGTATCTGATGTTCTCTCTTTACTATATATTGAACATCAGTTACCCTGTAGAACTGGGAGCCACACTAGAATTCTTGCAAAGGTAATTCATAGACTGCATTCCTTTGGTCAAGAAGCATACAACAATTATTTAAGGATATGGTTTTTGTTGTGTTTAGGTGCATCTTTAGGATAAATCCTCATAAAGGTACCAAGGTGGAAAAGAGAGAGAAAAAGAGAGCGTACTCTGTCAACCCCAGAGTATTGAGTCTGACGTCAAAAATTGCTGCATTTGACTGGGGAGTAACAGGTATAGAAGCTCTGTTGTCTTTTATAGTAGAGGTAGACTTTATCTTCTGTTTATCATTCATCTATGATAAAGTGCACCAAAGGACAATCATTTTTATAATTAACTCCAATAAATGTGATGTAGTTTTCTGTCACCCAAACTGAGTATTTGGTTAAGGCTTGTTGCTGTTTCTGCTTTTCTTTTAGTTTGGGTTTTAATTATAACTGTTTGTGTCCCCACAGATTCAGGTCTTTCAAAAGACTGACATTTCTCTGAAGAACAAGACAGTCCGACTTCGGTGTACTACTTTTGTACTTCAGTGCAGTGCTCTGTTCCTTAAATCATTTTTATTACGTTGTGATGTGATTAGGATTAGCCTATATATATATATATATTTTATTGAACAAATTTGTGTTCTAAAACATGACTTTTGCTGGGAAGTGTTTTTCCATCGTTTGATTTTGAAGATTTGCTCTAAAATCAGAAGCTTGATTAAAAGAAAGTTGTTTACAGCAATACTCTAGCATAATTTATTGAGTATTTTTCATTTGTTTTTTAACATTACTTCAGTTACACAGTATACAAATATGTCCCTGTACATTTGGTTTAAATAAATAAATTCACTAGAAAAATATTATAGCATGAAAACATTTAAGCCCAGATTTGCTAACTATTTGTGGCAGTGCACAAGTTCTAAATGTGTCAGGGTTTCAGAAGACATGATAGAAAGGCATGTACAGTGATTATTGCATCTTTATTCGATATGCTTTTGTAGGAAATTTCCTGTACAAAAGCATCCCTCTACACTTTTTGTGCCTGACCTGGCAGTAATGGTTACTAATTAGGGCCCAAGCCCTGAAAGGGCGAAGGCCCTATTGTTTTCCTAACGATTATTAGGGCCCAAGCCCTGAAAGGGCGAAGGCCCTATTGTTTTCCTTAGGATTATTCTTTTCTATTATTAGGGCCCAAGCCCTGAAAGGGCGAAGGCCCTATTGTTTTCCTTGGGATTATTTTTCTTTACTATTATTATTATTATAATAATTATTATTTTACTACCTTTTGGGCACTTTTGGGGCCCTTAACATGCTCGAAAACTCTTGAAACTTTGCACACGGGTCAGAACCCGCGGCCATCAGAGCCGGGCTGAAGCTGGTACCCGGGCGTGGTAGGGCGGCTCGTCAGCGCCCCCTGGAACGGGGTCCGAACACTTGGTCCATAACTCAAACACGCTTGTATGTAATAATATGAAACTCGGTACACATGTTGATCTCATCGTTTCATCTATACCTCACACTCTTACTTTTTACCCCAGCCCAACAGGAAGTCGGCTATTGAGGTTTGTTTGTAAAACGCTCGCAATGGAATGTCATATACTCCTCCTAGAGCTTTGATCCAAATTCGACGAAACTCGGTCAGCGTGAAGTCAAGACATTGAGGATGAAAGTTTGCGAGGGGATTTTTTATATCTCGAACGGTTTGTCCGTGGCGAGGAAACGAAATCATGGCGAGAAACGTGAAACAGGAAGTGTGTTATAACTTCAGCATACATTAACTGATCTTGATGAAACTTCAGCAGTGTGTTCGCTGTAAGAGGACGATCACATGGATGTGACTATTGTGAGTCAAAGTTATAGCGCCACCAACTGGCAGCAGGAAGTGTGTCACTTTCAAAATGCTTTGATATCACCCTTTTATTTTTACCCGATTTGCTTCAAACTTCATATGTATAATGTAAACATACGGCAGATGTAGACCTGTGAATGGATTCTTGATATCTTTGAAACTGTTGCCGTGGTGACGCATCAAACTTTACCCTTCTTTTAGGATGCTTTTTGGATGCTTTTGAGACCCTTAGCATGCTTCAAATTGCATGAAACTCGACAGACACATCACATTTATTAGCCAGTAGACATGTGCAAAGTTTCAGAAACGGGCGTGGTGAGGGCTCAGTAGCGCCACCTTTTGACAAAAGTGGGGTTGTTAGTTTTAACTAGAGTTACAAAAATTGGTATGTATATTGTACTCCTCGAGCCGGACAACTTTCTAATTGACACTTATTAGCTAGGACCCACAGAAAGTCAGATATTTTTGTTTGAATATGGCCACTCTGAGCCTACATGTGTCTGTGTCTCTGTGTCTTTGGCTGGCTGGCTGACTGACTGGCTGGCTGTCTGTGTGTGTGTGTGTGTGTGTGCAGGGGGAGGGGGCTTAACCATTTCACTGCTGTGTGTATGACCTGCATAAAGAAAATACATTTCTCAAGCCTGGTATTTTTTAAATAAGTTTTTATTTTTATTTTTTATAAGTAAAGGCATATAACTAGTTTAATTGTAGTGAATTGACAATAGTTTTATATAATTAGTTTATTAATCAGATTAACTTGGTCAATAAACTTGGTCTGAAAATTTGGTCCATAAATCAAACACACTTGCATGTAATAATATGAAACTTGGTACACATATAGATCTCATCGTTTCATATATACTTCACACTCTTACTTTTTACCCCAGCCCAACAGGAAGTCGGCTATTTAGGGTTGTGTTTAAAACACATGCAATGGAATTTAAATTATTGCTCCTAGAGCACTGAACCAAATTCGACGAAACTCGATCAGCGTGAAGTCAAGACATTAAGGATGAAAAAGTGCCACAGGATTTTTGATATCTCGAACGGTTTGGCCGTGGCGAGGAAACGAAATTATGGCGAGAAACATGAAACAGGATGTGTGTTATAACTTCAGCATACATTAACTGATCTTGATGAAACTTCAGCAGTGTTTTCGCTGTAAGAGACCGATCACATGGATGTGACTATTGTGAGTCAAAGTTATAGCGCCACCAACTGGCAGCAGGAAGTGTGTCACTTTCAAAATGCTTTGAAATCACTCTCTTATTTTTAACCGATTTGCTTCAAACTTCATCTGTATAATGTAAATACACGGCAGATGTAGACCTGTGAATGAATTTTTGATATCTTTGATACTGTTGCCGTGGCAACGAAACAAACTTTAACATTCTTTTTTGATGCTTTTGGGACTCTTAGCATGCTTGAAATTGCTTGAAACTCAACAGATACATCACATTTATTAGCCAGTAGACATGTGCAACTATGGCAAAAGATTAAAGTAATGTGAAAAAAGTAAACACTAAAAGCCTCATATCTTCTAAAAATGTAATTATACATCATTTGTTTCTAAATTAAATTATACAAATATTATAACTTCCCCAATTTTTCCCTTTTTTCATTTAAGAATTATGTTTACGTTCAAAAACAGCCAGAATTGTTGTAAAATTCAGAAAAAAATAATAATCTGAGTCATACGTAGTGCTATACTGCCCTCTTGTGTTCAATATCAGGTAGGCCTATTGTGTATATTCCCACCGGTTAATCAACGTGTGACTCCGCTGGGACTTGGGAGCTTTTAAATCGCTTACTTAAAACCGAAAGTCAAAATACGGATGTCCGCACAAGACATTAATGGTGTGGAGTAGAGCGAGCATTTTAAATAAATTCCTATTAAGTAGGATTGAACTAAACAGAAAGAATGTTCACTCTGTTCTGCTGGTTCCTCGCTGGTGGATCATATGATTACTAAAAAATACATTATTTAAAAAATACATTCATGAAAAACAAGATAACAAAAATCATAAAAGATATAGCCATGGCTGCTATAAATGTTTGAAATGCATAGGACAGATGTTTAATGACGCAGCAACATATAATTGAAAGGCAATTAATAATCTGTCATTACGTCACTGCATTATGATATTACGGCTCTAATACGGTGCAGCACAAAGCACTTATGTGCATCCCGAGCGGAGAATGATGTGCTTGAAGCCACATGAAGTTACAGCGCATTGAGTCCGTATTGAAAAGTTCAAAGCACAAAGGAAATACATATTTATGAACAGTGTATTATACATTATATATCTATGCAATAGTTTATTGAGCCTTTTCTTTTAAAGGTTTTAAATTTCAGTTACTGTGTGCGTGAAGAACAATTATAGTGCTCTGACTCTAGTGTTGTGATCTAACCGACAGCGTCTGACACCCGGTAGAAAGTAACACGATTAAGTTACAGCAATAAAGTCCAGCAAGAAAAAGTTTCTTCATTCGAAAATATAGACCTTTAGACCTTTATCTTAAAGACCCAGTATAATAGGATTAACATTGAATCATCTTGAAGATCGTTTCATCATTGACTGTAACCGAATGCGACGTGCTGTTTGAATGCTGAATGGAGAATGACTGACAGGCGCAGAGAGGGAAAAGTTTACGTGTTCTTGAATTTAATGACTTAAATATTAATTTCTATATCACATAATAGCTTCAGAACACTTATAATACAGTACACAAAAACTTTATGGTACTTTAGAAAGTTTTTGTGCCTTTGTGCCTTACATAGAATAGTATATGCACAATATAGAATTTGAATCAGCCTCGTCAAAGATGGCAGTGTCAGAGCCGATACCGATCCTGAGTATCTAATCGGCGCACTTCTTTTCAACAGTCAAATTGAAATTGAAATTGCTTGAAACTCAACAGATACATCACATTTATTAGCCAGTAGACGTGCAAAGTTTCAGAAACGGGCATAGGTGCAAGGACTAAATAGCGCCACCTTTTGACAAAAGTGGGGTTGTTAGTTTTATCTACAGTTACAAAAATCGGTATATACATTTTACTCCTCAAGCCGGACAACTTTCTATACATAGTCATTAGCTCGGACCAAGAGGAAGTCAGATATTTTGGTTTGAATATGGTGAGCCTCTCTCTGAGCCTACGTCCCTGTATGGCAAGCCCTTTTAACATTTAAAAGCTAAGTTTGCCTATCCGGAATTAACATTGTAGATATCAACAACGTCTTTCTGTCTAGTCGTAATTACATTTTGGATAGTTTGTATTATCATTTAAGATATCTGTAACATAATTTGACTAGTCGAAATGACAGAGTATGGCAAGCCGTTTTAACATTTAATCATGAAAGGGCCAAAGCCTTCGGCACCGCCACCCGGGTGCCTTTAGGTAACTAAAGGAACCGGGGTTGCGGTGCCACCGGCTTGGGCCCGCCATCGCTGCTCGCAGCTATATTTATATTAGGGCCCAAGCTGAACAGGGCGAAGCCCTATTGTTTTCCTAGGATTATTATTATTAGGGCCCAAGCCCTGAAGGGCGAAGGCCCTATTGTTTTCCTAAGTTTTTATTATTATTATTATTGTAACCTTTTGGGCACTTTTGGGGCCCTTAACATGCTCGAAAACTCTTGAAACTTTGCACACGGGTCAGAACCCGCGGCCATCAGGGCCGGGCTGAAGCTGGTACCCGGGCGTGGCAGGGGGGCTCGACAGCGCCCCCTGGAACGGGGTCCGAACACTTGGTCCATAAATCAAACACGCTTGCATGTAATAATATGAAACTCGGTACACATGTTGATCTCATCGTGTTCATCTATACCTCGCGCTTTTACTTTTTACCCCAGCCCAACAGGAAGTCGGCTATTTAGGGTTGTTCGTAAAACACTCGCAATGGAATTTTTAATACTCCTCCTAGAGCTTTGATCCAAATTCGACGAAACTCGGTCAGCGTGAAGTCAAGACATTGAGGATGAAAGTTTGCGAGGGGATTTTTGATATCTCGAACGGTTTGGCCGTGGCGAGGAAACAAAATTATGGCGAGAAACGTGAAACAGGAAGTGTATCATAACTTCAGCACACATCAACCGATCTTGATGAAACTTCAGCAGTGTGTTCGCTGTAAGAGGACGATCACATGGATGTGACTATTGTGAGTCAAAGTTATAGCGCCACCAACTGGCAGCAGGAAGTGTGTCATTTTCAAAATGCTTTGAAATCACCCTCTAATTTTAACTCGATTTGCTTCAAACTTCATCTGTATAATGCAAATACATGGCAGATGAAGACCTGTAAATGGATTCTTGATATCTTTGAAACTGTTGCCGTGGCAACGCATCAAACTTTACCATTCTTTTAGGATGCTTTTGAGACTCTTAGCATGCTTCAAATTGCATGAAACTCGACAGACACATCACATTTATTAGCCAGTAGACATGTGCAACGTTTCAGAAACGGGTGTGGTGAGGGCTCAGTAGCGCCACCTTTTGACAAAAGTGGGGTTGTTAGTTTTATCTACAGTTACAAAAATCAGTATGTATATTGTACTCCTCGAGCCGGACAACTTTCTAATTGACACTCATTAGCTAGGACCCACAGAAAGTCAGATATGTTTGTTTGAATGTAGAGAAAATCTCAGAATTTTGCCAGTCTCTCAGTGTCTCTCTGTGTGAGTGAGAGGAGGGGCGCCTGTCAGGTTAATTTTAACCCTTTATTTGCTGTGTGCAACTTCTCTGGCATTTTCGGGGGCCTTAACATCCTCTAAAACTCTTGAAACTTTGCACACGGGTCAGAACCCATGGCCATCAGGGCCGGGCTGAAGCTGGTAACCGGGCGTGGCAGGGCGGCTCGACAGCGCCCCCTGGACTGGGATTCGAAAATTTGTCCATAAATCAAACACACTTGCATGAATTAATATGAAACTCGGTACAATTAAAGATCACATCAGGCCAAACAACTTTCGTGCTCTAAGTTTTAAGAAGGAAGTTATTGGAATTATGGGTTGTTTGAATAATTGTCCTAGGAGAAATACATCAAATTACAACGCATGTGTTTACCAATCACAACCAAACTCGGTGTGCATGAAGTCAAGACATTGAGGATGCTCAATTCCGGACGGATTTTTGATATCTCGAACGGTCTGGCCGTGGCGAGGAAATGAATTTTATGACTAAAAAAGGACACATAAAGTGTGTTATAACTTTGCTCATTTTACCTACAGTTACAAAACTTTCCACGTATATTGTTCTCGTCAAGCCGATCAACTTTCCAATTTAAAGTCATTCGCTCTGAGCAACAGAAAGTCAGATATTGTAGTTTGAATGGATTTATTTCCCCTGCGATTCTCTCTCTCTCTCTCTCTCTCTCTCTCTCTCTCTCTCTCTCTCTGTGGGTGTGTGTGTCTGTGTGGGGAGGGGAGGGCTGTTGTCTGTGTGTGTGTGTGTGTGTGTGTGTGTGCTGTGTGTGTGTGTGTGGGGGGAGGGGAGGGCTGTTGTCTGTGTTTATGTATGTTTGAACCACATGTGGCTGGCTGCGATTTTTCTATAAGTCCTTGTCTCTAAGTCCTTGTCTTTTTGCATAACAATTTGTATTTTTTTAAATGACAAAATAGGCATATAACCCCCATCTTTTAAATGTATAGATTGCTTTAAATAAAAGTAAGATTGTATTTGTAATTGAAGTTGAATGAATTTAAAATTCGTGTGCTATATTTCAATATATTTGTTTTCCTTAAGATTTTAAAACACTAACTTCATTCTTATCTGAATTACAAATATTTGTTTCTGTATAAAATAATACTCTGACTAAAAACACATTTGATGTTTTTTTTTTGGTATTTTTATTTACATGTATTTATGTGTGTGTGTGTGTGTGTGTGTGTGTGTGTGTGTGTCTAAAGTGCAGGTTTTTTTTAGATAAAGTAGAATTTCTATAACTATGTGTTGAACTAATAAATCACTCTTGTGTGTGTTAAACACAATCTACTTAATACAGACAACTTCATTATAAAGATAAATAACAAATCCAAAAAATATATGATTATAATCTATGACAAAAAAGCCATTACAAACTATATTAGTGGTAAATACACATTGCTCTTTGTATTGTTGTAAAATACATTCATGAAAAACAAGATAACAAAATCAAAAAGATAAATTATTTTAGATATAGCCATGTTTATTAATGTTTAAATGTATAGCAGAGATGTTAAATGAGGCAGCAACATACAAACTTTCTAGAACAACATGGACCTGAATAGCTGGTTTTTATGGAGGACAGTGAAGAGGAAGAGGGTGCAAATCAAACAGCTCATTCTCAGACTACACAGCAAACAGCTTAAGTTTTTAGTGCTTTGTTTGAGGTTTTTAGTGCTCTGTCCTATCTATTATCAACATATAATAGATAGAACAGAACAAGAAAGGCAATTAATAATCTGTCATTGCGTCACTGCATATGATAAAAGGCTCAGTACAGTGTGGCACAAAACGCTTATGCGCATCCCGAGTGGAGAATGATGCGCTTAAAGCCACATGGAGTTACAGCGCACAGCGCATCGAGTCCGCATTGATGCAAGCTCTACAATACACTTCTTTTCGATAGTCAAAGCGGGGGTTACGTTTTTGCACGTCGTACAGAATAACCCTAAAGGCACCAAGGTGGCGGTGCCACCGGCTTTTATATTAAATATAAATATAGCTGTGAGCAGCGATAAAGGGCCAAAGCCGGCGGTACCACCATCCGGTGCCTTTGGGTAACTAAAGGCATCGGGGTTGCGGTGCCACCGGCTTGGCCCGCAATCGCTGCTCGAGCTATATTTAGGGCCAAGCTGAAAGGCGCTATTGTTTTCCTTGATTATTTATTATTATTATTATTATAATAATTATTATTTTACTACCTTTTGGGCACTTTTGGGGCCTTAACGTGCTCGAAAACTCTTGAAACTTTGCACACGGGTCAGAACCCGCGGCCATCAGAGCCGGGCTGAAGCTGGTACCCGGGCGTGGCAGGGCGGCTCGTCAGCGCCCCTGGAACGGGGTCCGAACACTTGGTCCATAACTCAAACACGCTTGTATGTAATAATGAAACTCGGTCACATGTTGATCTCATCGTTTCATCTATACTCGCGCTCTTACTTTTTACCCCAGCCCAACAGGAAGTCGGCTATTGAGGTTTGTTTGTAAAACGCTCGCAATGGAATGTCAAATACTCCTCCTAGAGCTTTGATCCACATTCGACGAAACTCGGTCAGCGTGAAGTCAAGACATTGAGGATGAAAGTTTGCGAGGGGATTTTTGATATCTCG
This sequence comes from Pimephales promelas, assembly GCF_016745375.1. The sequence goes on along the minus strand of NW_024121387.1, from coordinate 432 downwards.
AACGGTTTGTCCGTGGCGAGGAAACGAAATCATGGCGAGAAACGTGAACAGGAAGTGTGTTATAACTTCAGCATACATTAACTGATCTTGATGAAACTTCAGCAGTGTGTTCGCTGTAAGAGGACGATCACATGGATGTGACTATTGTGAGTCAAAGTTATAGCGCCACCAACTGGCAGCAGGAAGTGTGTCACTTTCAAAATGCTTTGATATCACCCTTTATTTTTACCCGATTTGCTTCCAAACTTCAATGTATAATGTAAACATACGGCAGATGTAGAACCTGTGAATGGATTCTTGATATTTTTGAAACTGTTGCCGTGGCGACGCATCAAACTTTACCCTTCTTTTAGGATGCTTTTAGGATGCTTTTGAGACCCTTAGCATGCTTCAAAATTGCATGAAACTCGACAGACACATCACATTTATTCC